>BQNB010149429.1:0-16169 GCA_026074375.1 Tanacetum coccineum | reverse complement strand
AAAACTCCCGCCAAATACTCCCGCCAAAAACTCCCGCCAAATACTCCCGCCAAAAACTCCCACCCAAAACTCCCGCTAAATACTCCCGCCAAAAACTTACGCCAAAAACTCTTTTATACCATAAAAGCAGATACTATCACAAGTTACTCTGGAGCTCCATCGACTCCAAGTTACTCTGCAGGACATTCAACACCTCCAAGCTATTCTTCAGGACCCTCAACTCCTCTAAGCTATTCTTCAAGACCGTCAACACCTACAAACTATTCTCTAAGATCTTCAAGAAATGGAGAGTGCTCAAACTGCAAGCACTTGCGTGGAAAGATAAGTGTACTCAAGGCAACAATGGAAATGCATATGCATCCGGAACAACACACAGTTAATTCGGCTGCACTATTTCACGAAGTTCTCAATGAAATGGAAAAACTTGATTTGGAGTAGTTTGTCATGTGCAATGTAATTCGTATGATTTGGAGTAGTTTGTCATTTGCAATGTAATTCGTATGTTTTATTGTATGTGAAGATTTTGTTTAAACTTTTATGATATGAATGTGTATATGTATAACGATATCACCTCGACATGCCAATGGTACAAACATTAACACACCTTAAAAACGTATCTATATTTTTTGTTAAAATATACGGAATATCGGACCGAAACGAACCTAAAAACGTAGTTTAGTTGAAAGTCAACAAAGTCAAACATTATCCCCGGCGACATGTCGCCGGGGAAAATGTCCAAAAATATACCAGCAGCCCATTTTGGTAATATAAAAGCCCAAACCAATCGACATTAATTATTTTTTTTAACTAACGTGGTATCCCCAGCGACATGTCGCTGGGGAAAATAATGTCCACGTCACCACAAACGTGATTAACACTAATTATTTTTTTAAAAATAACAAAGGAATCCCCGGCGACATGTCGCCGGGGAAAACGAAGCGGGAAAAATTCCCGCCACGTTTTACGTACAAATAATTGGTCATGATATAACGATATTATCCCGGCGACATGTCGTCGGGGAAAAGTTTCGATTTCTTTGACTTAATAAGTCTGCGAGAATTGGTGCCACGTAGGACCAATTTTGTCGTTTAGCGACTTTTCCCCAGCGACAAATGTCACCGGGGAAAATACCGTCACCTGTTCCCATATTTCTTGTAGTGGTAGTTTCCATGATCTAGCGTCATTTTACCAAAGGTTTATTCACAACTTCGGCACCATTATTTCACCAATCACCGAGTGTATGAAAGGAGGCAAGTTCAGTTGGTCTCAAAAAGCTGAAACAACCTTTAGTTTATTGAAAAGCAAAGTAACCGATGTCTTATGTTAATACTACTTGATTTTGAGGAAGTATTTGAAGTTCCTTGTGATGCGTCAGGGTCGAGATTGGTGGAGTAATTAGTCAAAAGAGTCGGCCATAGCATTTTTTTGCGAAAAGTTAAATGATACGAGGCGTATATACTCCATGTATGACAAGGAATTCTATGCAATGGTTAGTAGATTAGAATATCGGTGCCATTATCTTGTCTTAAAGGATTTTATATTGTATTCTGATCACGAAGCACTAAAACACATTAACGGACAACATAAGTTGAAGCCGAGGCACGCTAAATGGGATGAGTTCTTGCAATCCTACAATCTCCCTATTAAGTATAAGGCATAAGCTCTTAACAAAGTTGTTGATGTGTTAAGCTGAAAGCAAGCACTACTTCCAACAATGCAAGTCCACCTTGTAGAGTTCAAAATATTTAAGGAGATTCATGGTGATGATCTTGACTTTGCGATTATATGGAAGAAATGTCAAGATCAGCCTTACCAATGATTTGTTCTGCAAGATGGATTTCTTTTTAAAGGTAACATACTTTGTATTCCCAAATGCTCGTTAAGGGAGTCGATTATAATGGAAAGCCATGTTGGGGGTATAGAGGATTATATTGGAGTAGATAAGACCCTTACTTGGTTGAGCGAGCATTTATATTGGCCACGAATGGAGTGTGACATTGCAATGTTTGTAGAAAGGTGTCGTATGTGTCGAGTGGCTAAAACCCGAAGTACCTATGCGGGTTTGTACTAACCATTGCATGTGCAAGTAGCCACGTGGGTGGATGTGAGTTTTGATTTCTTTATAGGGCTACCTCAGACACAAAGGAATAAAGATTCAATTATGGTGGTGGTGGATTGTTTCTAAAAAATGGCGCATTTCATGCCTTATAACAAGACGTTTGATGCATCATAAGTAGCTCGTTTGTTCTTGCAGGAAATTATATGACTACATGGTGTACCTAAAACAATCACCTTAAATCGTGATGTGATGTTCATGAGTCATTTTTGACGCACCTTATGGCGCAAGATGGGAACGCAACTCTAGTTCAGTTCATCACATCATCCACAAACAAATAGACAAACTGAAGTCGTGCACCGAAGTTTGGGTAATTTATTACGAAGTTTGGTCAGAGAAAATTCGCGTCAATGGGACTTAGTGATATCGCATGCCGAATTTGAGTACAATCGATCACATAGTCGAACAACAAGAAAAACACCATTTGAAGTCGTGAACGACGTAAACCCCATCACCCCTCTCGACCTCACATCATTAACAACCCATTAACAGTTCAGTTATGCTGGTGAATAGTATGCACAACATTTCAAACAGGTGCATGAAGAAGTTCAAGAATATATTGAGAAGCAAAGTATAAAGTATAAGGAGCGAGTGGATAAGCGTCATAACCAAGTAATATTTAAATATGGAAACATGGTGTGGATATGACTCAAAAGGGAACGTTTCCCAGCTAGTAGGTTTCACAAATTACAACTGCGTACAAATGGACTATTTTGAGTATTAAAAAGGATTAACGACAACGCTTACAAGATTGAATTACCCAGTGATTATTCAATGTAGCGGGTTCATCCCCATATGTTACAAACAACGAGTTGGAAGAGACCAAAAATTTCCAACAAGATTCGAGGGCGAGTCTTCTTTTATATGGAATTATTATGGTGTCATGGATAGTGCATGGGATTAGAATTCCAAAAGTCATTGCCCATTTTAAAAATTCAAAAAGTCTCTAATTATTATATAAATAGCCTCTATTGCTTTTGTAGGGAGACCATTTTTCATTATTAAAATTACTTATGCAAAATAAAATAACAACAAAGCATTAGTCTTTGCCTCTAAAAATTATCGTTTGATTCCATTGTAGTGTGTTGATCTTTGTTACTTGCATCATTCGTGTTTGTTCGTATATTAATTATGATTGCATGATTTGTCGTTGTTAGTTAGTCATTGTTCTAAGGGTTATTTAATTTTCTTTTATTTTGTTCACACATATTTTATGTCCTATCTTCGTTTTGGTATTTAAAACATATTTTGATCATCAGTCAATAATGTAGAATATGCATTGAAACCCTTTTCAACATATGCATCAAAACCCTTTCCAAACCATCGAAACATAATTGACTGCTATTCAACATATGCATGGATAAGTCTATATAGGAAAACATGTACTAGAAGGTTTCCAAACCATCAAAACCCTTTTCTCAAGAAAATCGAAACCCTTTTCTCTCTGGCGAAACATGACTCACACCAAGATCCCTAACTTCTTTCGATCTACTACCTTCCATCTGTAACGTACCTGCTAAGGCCCTGTTATCATGAGTGTTATCACGTCGTGATGATCTCGCATACCAAAGTTTCTTACAGGTTTGCTTGCTTTGGAATCATAGGGACTGGTTTGATGTTTTAGGGTTTTTTTGTTGTGTTTTGTTAGATCAACCTTTTAGTTCTCTTTCATTCATCGGTGTTCTTCTTACAAGCCCAAATTCGATTTAGGTTTTTTTTCTAGGGTTTTGTTTTTTGTTTCTTGGATTTCAGTTTGATTATTCATTATGTGGGATGGCAATTGGAAGTCTTATAGATCTAAGGAGGATAAAACCCAATCAATCCCTCAATCAATTTTCATGACTAACTTCCCTCATCATGTTACGACTCACGATCTTTGGAAGGTGTGTAATGATTATGGAGTCGTTGTGGATGCTTTCATTCCTTATAAGAAATCTAATGCATGTAAGCGATTCGCTTTCGTCTGGTTTATTAAGGTGTATAATATTGATCATCTTGTCGTGAACTTGTGCACCATTTGGATTGGGTGCCTCCATCTTTATGTAAATGTTGCCTGTTTTCATAGAGAACATAAACCTTCTGCTCCTTCCCACCCCTCTAATGCTAATGAGAGGAATTCACCAGGTTCTTTTGTCTCTATTCTTAAATCAGGCAAAACGAATAATGTCATGTCTGATCAGGTTCTTCCATCTTTGATTCTTGATGACTCGTGTATTTCGAATAGAGATTTTAGCTTGTCTCTTATGGGTAAAGTAAAAGATATCACAACCATGCCTAATCTATATGTTATTTTAGAAAAGGAGGGTTTTCAGAACTTGTCACTCACTTATTTGGGAGGCTTATGGGTCCTTATTGAAATGGTCTCTTCCTATGCCAAGGAGAAACTTTTAAATCATACATGTGTGAGGTTGTGGTTCTCCTCTTTGAAACCTGTATTTGCCTTAAATGACACATACCTTATTACCTTTAAAAACAAGCTAAAATAATCAAAAAACGGACTATTTTAAAATGCCAAATATAAGCTTGGTATTTGCTAATTGTATTTGTCAGGAACGGATAACCAAGAAAAAACGTGAAAACAAAGCCAAAACGACAAAACTGGACTCGAAATGGGAAAAGACTATGAAAGACAAAGTCCAAAACGAAGGACTCGGAATGGAAAAGACTGTGAAAGACAAAGCCAAATCAAAGCCGGAAAGTCAATCAAGTCAAAAAGTCAACAGAAAAGTCAACTGGTCAAAGTCAAAGTCAACCCCGGGGCCAAAGTCAAAGAAATATAAGTTTAGGGGCTGAAATTGCCAAACCCTAAACTTATATAAAAAGAAGAAAAGAGGAAAAGAAAAGAGAAGGGCTAATTTTGCAATTCACTCAAAGTAACAAGTGGGGGGGCAAAACTGCCAACCCCCCTAACTTGTACACCACAAGGACTAAGGGTGAAAAGAGTTATATAACTCTTGGGGACTTGTTTTGCCAAGTCCCCAAAAGTTATATAACCACAGGGACGAAATGTGCAAACACACAATTAACTTAGAGGGACTATCTTTGCCAAATGGTGAAACTTTCACTCTGTTATAACCAACTTCTTTTCCCGCTTTCTTTTTCCCCCCAAAAACACTCACGGGTGTTTACACCCGTTTTTACCCCATGAATCTTCACCACCTCCATGGATAATCGATTTCCCCCTCCTCCACTACCTTTCCCAGCAACAAAAGTGCCAACTTGGCAATCCCACACCCCCCAAGACCAAATTCGACGACTAAGATTGAATTTTAAAGATTGAAGGGCCAAGATTAGAGGCTAGAACACTCTCACAAAACAAACACACCTGTGTTTGTGTGTCTACAAACAAGCACAGCAAGAAGAAAGAGAAAAAGAAGACCTAGTGTAGATTTTCGGCTATAAAAGCCTTGTAAGCCATTGTGGCAAGTATGCAAGTTTTAGTTAAGTTTTAATTCAGTTTTTAATTAAGTTTTTATTGTAGTTTAAAGTATTTCTAAGTTAATTTCCCTTATGCAATTGTAATTCTCAATTTTAATGAAAAATTAAGCTCTTTTTACTCAATAAGCTCTCAATAAGCTCATTAGAGCTTATTCTTGCTAATAAGCTCTAATTCAGCTTAAAATTTGTTATAAGCTCTTTCATATTGTTTTAATTTGAATTCAGCTCATAAATGTCCACTTGAGTGCATTTTGGAAGCTATTTGAAGTAATAAGCTCCCAAGAGCTTATTGAGCTTATTGCTCAGGTTTAGAGGCTAAGGAGCCATTAGGACAGGTTTTTAGGCCACTCACTCAGAAAGAGTGGCCTTGGTTCTGAGACAACAAAAATCCAAGGTTTCATTTCCTAAATTTCATTCTAGCTTAATTTCTAGCTTAAGTCATTAGCTTATTTGGCTTTAATCTTTGCAAATACATTAGTTTAGGCTTGTTAATTAGCTGTTTTAAGTTTTCCTTGCATAATTTGGTGTTATATTAGCTTATCTCTCAAAACTGTCATAAGTAGTAGTATAAGCTAGTAGAGAAACTAGCTTATTTTTCTTAATAAGCTAGGATTTTTAGTTTTAAAATAGTTTAAATAGGTCAAAATAAGTAGAAGTGGATAAAAAGTTTTCAAAGTTTTAGCTTAAAAATAGGTTTTAAACTCCCTTTTGTTTGACAGTTTTGAAATAAAGGGGTGTTTGGCACAAGACCAAAACGGGTCAAAAAGGGTTTTGGCATGGGTTATGGTTACTTGGTCAATTTAAGCATAAGTTTTTAAGCAATTTCAAGCTGTTTTTAGAAAGTTTTTAGTTGTAAAATAGTTTTCTAAGGTTTTGCAATCTAAGTTCAAAACTGTGAAGTTTTTAAGTAACCCACAAGTGCTTATTTGATTAAGCACTTGTGGTTTGAGTTTAAGCATTCAAAAAGGTGTGTCTTTAGTGTCCAAAAAGGGCTGTCAAGAGCCTTTGTTCTTTTGACTGTATAAGTCAAAACCACCAAGCCTTTTTTCTGTCACAGTTTGTAAAAAACCAAAAGCCCTTTTTCATTCACAAAAATAAGCAAGTAAAATTAATTTTCAAAAGCTCAAAATTGGTGCACAAGCCCCTTGGCTATAGCACTCAATCTGTTTGAGCTTATTTGTGATTTTAGAGCTTATTTGACAGCTTAAAATAAGCTGTCAAATAAGCCCTTTTGACTTTGCCTTAAAGCTCCCCTGGTGCAAAGGGGAACTTTAAGGCTCACTTTCCTTCATCCACTAAGAGCAATAAGCCCAAGTTTTGGCTTAATTTAAGGCTTATAGGACTCTTCGTATAAGCCTCTTCAGTCACTCTTAAAAGCCTCATTTGTGTGCTTATTTTCAAGTCCAAACATGCCCTTTGGCTGTTCTTGAACCCCTTAGGCTGAAGGATTGCTTATTTTTTGACTTTGGCTTATTCAGCTTATCCCATAAGCCCCAACTGTTTCCCAAGAGTTTTTAGGTTAGGTTAGATAGTTTAGTTTGCTTATTTCCTTTCTCTAGCTTATTTGTCCTAGCTTTAAGCATTTTTAGCTTCTTTAAGCTCTATTTAAGCTTTTCTGGCATAATAAGCTCCCCACAGCTTATTAGGCCTTAAGCCTTTAGACTTTTAAGTTTATTTAGAGTAGTTTAGCCCATCTTAGCTTATTTTAGTTCGTGCCTTAGCTTAATTCGACCTCAAGTCCAAAAGGACTTAGCTCTTTTTGCCCTTAAGTCCAAATAAGCCAAACTGTCAAAGTTTGAGCTTATTTTTAGGCTTATTTACAGCTTTTCAGCAAAAGCTCTAGTTGACAAAGTTGTTAAGCCCCACGAGCTTAACAACTTTGCTTCTTTGAGTTTTCAAAAAAAAAATAAAAGGGGAAGACACTTGGTCCGGGTGAGCAAGACTCGAACCCGAGACCAAGCGGTACATCCCCTTTACACAACACCACTTACCACTGCGCCCTTGGGTCTTTTTCGTTAAAGACCCAAGGCACTTTGGTTATATACACATTTTGTGTATTATAAGCTAATAAGCTGCTCAGCTTATTTACGAGCTTATTGCATAAGCTGTGTGGTGTTTTTCAATTTTCGTAGGAACTTTATAGTATAAAGTATTTTTAGAAAAAATTTCAGAATTTTTTATACACGTTTGATATTTTTTATAATTTAATTTAGATAAAAGTTTATTTAATTCATAAAAAATACAAAAATTATCAAAAAAATATTTTGCTTTTTTAGAAAATTTTCTTTTGTCATCTAGTTTGTAGGAAAAATATAAAATTTTTCGTAGGGTCATTTTTATAACTTTTCATCTTTTAAAGAACGGGTCCGGGTACGGGATTTTGTTTTGACTCGTTTTTGGGTCAAACGAACTCCGTTTTCGGTCTAGTCTTTTTCATTCTTCGTTATTTGACCCGTAGAGTAGTTTAGAAGTGAAAAATTTTCCGTAGGGTTATTTTTAAAGATTTTAGGTTTTCCCCCTTTTGTACGGGATTCGGGGTCTCGTTTTCTAGTTTAATTTCGTAATTTCTAGGTTTTTCTTAAACGTTTTAGTCCGTTATTGTTTAATTTGACTTTTTCAACTTCCCAAACCAATTCCTTCCTTCAAACTCAAATCTTCGATCGTATCGATTTACCATTCCAGCCTCGTTGGGGATTTACGACCCGGGAAAGCTCTATACTACTTCTCGGTATCATTGATTCTGCTTTTAGGCTATTCCTACTATATATTTGATATTTTATTATATTATATATATTTTAAGGTGTAGTCAGAGCTGATCACCCCACGAAGTATCTTTCGTTTCTGATAATAGCATATAGGTAGCTCAGGAGGAGGGTGTGCCATCAAGAGTCTTGCCATGCCAACTACCACCAAAAGAGTTGAATCCTACAAATTTCACTCTTCCCTGCATAATGAGAACAACTATGATAATTATATGCAGGAATGAAGTAGCAAGAAGGCAAGGATGCTTAAATTTGACACGAACTCCCCGAGCGTACATTTTTGCAAACTTGTTAAGCAAATTTTTAATGGAATACTAAAGGTTTGGCCCACATGTGACCCAACCATGAAGATATGTAACGGAGGAAATAAAATTTAAGGGATGGATGAAAAGGGAGTTTTAAATATTGGTACTGTTACATTAATGGTCATAGAAAAAGCATAAACGAGGGTGGTTTATCATTTCTAGAAATCCTTTTAGTAAGGTACGAGGAAGCCCAGGGCAATGATTTGATTTAGGACAGTAGGTATGCGCAATGATGTAGTGAAAATTCTAGCCTAGACACCCTACTTCGATTTTTTTACTTCGGTCAAAGAAGATTGCAAACCTAGACCAAGGGACTATTCCTTCAAGGAATGGTTATTAACGAAGGTATAACATATTGAAGTAAGTAAACCAGTAAAGAAAGCCCTATTAAAATCATGCCTCATCGATTGTTTTCAAGAAGAACTTGTTAAGGACACGCGATCACGAAGTTTTGATGACTACAAATGGATGTTTGATTTAGAAATTGATCAGTTAGCTGATGAATATGAACTAAGGATAGGAAAGAAAGGACATATGCTTGATGATATTTGGAAAAATTGCAAGAAAGTGCAGGGAGATAATACATACTAGTGGCACGATCATGCGTTAGAAGAGAATGAAAGACAAGAAAGCGGTTTAGACATAGAAGAGTATGATCTGCCTCAGGTTCATGTAGAAACTTTTGAAGTAAAAAGATACTCGTTTAATAGTGGGAAAAGTTTCGTTTGTGTTACCAACGAAGTAGGAGATACTTTACCACTAGGAAGAGAAAACGGATCGAGATTCAGAGAAATGATCCGAAAAGAATTAAACGCAGTAGGGAAGGTCAAAAGAAAGATGTAAAGCTTCTTTAGTCTAACTTAAAGACTCGTTAATAAAAAAAAGTGCTCGTCGGGAGACAACTTGTCTTTTATTAGTAGAATTCATTTAATTTTCTGCATATTAGTTGGTTTGTATGTTTCTTACTTTGTTTTGCAGATTCTCTCAGCAAGGAAAAGGAATTCGAGGTCACTTCAACTCGTATTCATGTGGTTCTGTTTGGGCGTAACTAAAATAGTTATGCCGTAACAAACATGGTTACGACATAACCCTATCTTTGGTTACGCTGTAATTAGTTATAACTAAAAATTTCAAAATTATTTTTCCACATGATTACGGTGTAACCCAACTATTGGTTACGCCGTAATTTCCTTCTAAAAATCTTAATTAAGTTTGAAATTTCTACTAAATCGTGTATAATTAAATGAAATTTGTGGGTACGTTCTCTGGAATCCCTCATGAGTCTTCACTCATCCACTTGGGCCACCAAGTGGTTTAAAAGGCTTGTTGCATATGCTAAATGCAACCGCGATTCCTACGAAAGTGAGTTCGGTTTTCCTGTATAATTTTATTTGAACGTTTGATGAATATAGTTTGGTTAGTGATCTTAGGGGATACGAGTTTGCTCAGGGTAGGCTTGTCAAGAATTCAGCTCTTGCCATTATCATTTGGAGTATAGAGCAACGCTCAGGGGAGTCTTTTGTTCTAATTCTACTCTTATCTTTGAATTTCATTTCTTTAATTTTACAATAGGGACATTATACAAACCAAGTGGGGGGATGGGAGTAGAATTACTACTTGATCTATATTTGCCTTCGATTTTCTAGTTTTCTTTGAAAAATTATGCCAAATTTATAAATCTTTGACATGTTTTTCTTACTGAACTAGAATAAATCTTTGCCGAGCGCACTATTACCCTTTATTTTAATTGGTGAGGTTAAGCCTAATGATTCCGTTTTCATCTATTATATAAAAATCCACCAAAAATATGAGTGTGCCGGTAGTATTGTAGACTTTAGAACTTGGCCAGTACATCATTTTGGGTAAGTTTTTAGTTTCGGGACGTTAATACCGTCCCCTATAAATTGATATATCCATATTTCCTAAACGCACTATCTCGACCTAAACGCTTGACTCATATGTTCACTTAACTAATATGTGCTAAAATATATCATTTTTAGAAATCCTACATTTTTGTTAGTCTCGACATCTCATAAAATTGTTTCAATACATCTCTAAAGTTTCCCAATTAATATCCTAAGGTTTCTATATGTTTCGCTAAGGTTTTAAAAGCTCAAATAAGCCCGAAAGTGTCCGTAAACCTTATTTATTAATCCAATCAGCAACTACATTATTTGTTTTTCCAAAAAGTGTTTCAAAATTCATTTCGCCATAACTTGGCCGTTTAAAGTCCGTTTTTGGTGTTTAATATACGGAAATCTATCTATACGAAACAGCTATCAAAAACTATTTTTTTTGACTATTGAAAACATTTTAAGTGTCCTAAAACAATCTTTTACATTTTCAATCAGCAACTCATATGTTTCGAATATGTTACTATAGACTTAACCATAGAGCTAAACCATAAAACGCCATAAGGTGTCTAGTACAAACCATAACTTCTGTTTCGCCAAAATAACCATTAAAAGTTGTAAAGATATTTATATCATTTCTTTTTTAAAGTAACTTAAACACATGGACTCTAAACTTGAACAATACTCATATGATTAAAGAAATGAAAACAAGAGGTTGGGTCAGAATGCTTACAAGAATGAAGACACAAGTAGAGAATCACAATATCTATACCCAAAATCACTAGATCTATAAAACCCAACAACAATTTTTGAAACCCTAGTTTTTTTATCTTGAGCAAACCCTTGAAAATTTATGAATCAACACTTGGAAACACCTTAGGTAACCTTAGAAATAAGCCTAGATTACTTGGATCTTGGAAGAAATCAAGAGAAATGAAACCCTAAGAGGGTGTTGGTTTGGCCGTGAGTTTCAAGAGAAGAGGGATAGAAGAGATAAATTTTGAAGAGGCAAGAAATGATATGAGAACCCTAAGTTATGATTTAGTGTGAAATATGAGGACAGCACTTGTGGTTTAGGTTTTTATGTGGCAACATGGGACCAACCACACCAAGGGTGTGTGTGGGTCTTGGGTTTGGCCGAAAAATAGCCAACCAAAAAAAAAAAAAAAATACCAAAATGGGTTCAATTTTAAATTCATGGTTCACTATAGACGCATAGTTGGTCATGTTGGGGTCAAATGTACAAGTAGAATCCTTTACATACATGTTATGTGTATACACTACATGGAAGGTCATCTAGTGAAAGAGAGCATGAGTAGTGACTCCTAATAAGGCTTGCATATCTTATGTTACAGGATCACATTGCTTGAGACAATACAATGATGCTTATTAAGTAATTTAGAGCTCAAGGTGTTTTGGTCTTGTGTTTTAGGCGTCCAATATGTCAAGAGAGGGGAGGTGAATGAAATTTTTAACATTACAATGTTTGACGGATGATAACTCAAGTTTACACGAAAAAATTGCGGGTTTCGAGGGTTCCATTTGATCAAAAACGCGAAAAACACAATTTAAAAGATAAAACCCTAAAATTAATATCGGAAGTGATTAAAAATCACGAAACACTTAGAAAAGTTAAAATATCTCATATAAGGCCTAAATTTATTTACATAAATGATTGCCGGAGAGCGACCATATGTCGTTTTTCAAGAATTTACGCCGGTTTAACTTCCCCGGTAACAGTCAGATTTCAAACGTAACATGTAAAAGTCAAGGAATAACGAAAGGTTTCAATTGGTGACTGAAATTTTACGGGGTTTTTATGTTGACATCCTTTCCACGTTTTTAAAAGAGCTTTGTCCTCAAAGCTTAGGACGTAGCTTGAGACGCGGATGCAGGGTTAACGAAAACACGAGGGTACTTTTTCTGCATTTGGTCTTCGCGCTCCCAAGTATACTCGGGACCTCTTCTTGAATTCCAATGGACCTTCACGATTGGAATGCGACTTTGCTTCAAACGTTTAACTTCGCGGTCCATAATTTCAACCGGTTCTTCAATGAAATTGAGCTTGTCGTCGACGTGGATTTCGTCCAACAGAATAGCGAGCGGTTCGTCGGATAAGCACTTCTTAAGGTTTGAGACGTGAAAGGTACTATGAATACGGTTTAGTTGCTCGGGTAACTCAAGTTGATATGCAACCGTTCCAACTTTGACGAGGATCTTAAAAGGTCTAATATAATGAGGGTTCAGCTTTCCCCGTTTGCCGAAACGTATCACTCATTTCCAGGGCGATACTTTCAACATAACCTTATCCCCAACTTGAAACTCCAATGGCTTACGTCTCTTATCAGCGTAGCTCCTTTGTCGATCACGTGAAGCTTGTAGATGATGCTTGATTTGGATGATCTTCTCTGTTGTTTCACGAACAATTTTTGGGCCAGTGAGCTGAGCGTCTCCCACCTCAGCCCAACAGATAGCGAACGGCATTTGCGACCATACAATGCCTCAAAAGGTGCAGCTTTAATTCTTGTATGGTAGCTATTGTTGTAGGAGAACTCTATTAATGGTAGATGTTTGTCCCAACCTTTTCCAAAATCAATCACACAAGCACGCTGCTATTGTCTCCAAGCTTTGGGATAGTTCTTTCACTTATGACCTAGATTTGTGGATGATATGCCGTCTCATATCGTTGAGTACTAGGGCTTCGTTTCAACGATTTTCTAAAAATGAGAGTAAAACTTACGGTCGCGAAATATTTTTTCAGAAATAATCGAAAACTGGCACTCCATGCCTCGAGGGACTACTTCCTTCAAAGTATTGGTCTCGTTAACTCTCTATTGAGTCGGTTTCCTTCATTGGTAAGAATATGGGCAGACTTTCGGGAAGTCGGTCTACAATTACCCCAATTGTATCTTGTCGCCAAACGTTCGTCTTAGGTACTTAGTAAAACAATATCTTAGTAATGTTCTCCCATTTCCCATTACTAGGAGTACAGGTTGATCACCAATCCGGATGGTTTTTGGTATTTTGCTTAACCTTTGCAATGTCATGCATTACTGACATACGTGGCAATTCAGCTTTCATGTTGGGCCTAAGTTTAGCTGTCTTCAAATCCTTGGTTACATTTGTCCGATCCGGAGTGGATCGAATACTTTGGACTTATGTGACTCGTGCTTAATCAAAGCTCTAAATCACCAAAACAGGGTTCCGGACTTCTATTTTTAAAACCAACTTTTCGTCGGCACGTGGCTCCAGATTCATATTCATGCCACAACAAATCTTCGGTTTCCATAATTCTCTTCATTTTTGCATCAACCTTGATCATTCAAGACATATGCACAGGGAGGTTTTAAACAATATTGGTCTAACCAAGGCTCGAACCTCGTAATGGCTTAGGTCTTCTCTTTCGGCTCAACGCATCAGCACACATTTGCCTTTCCAGAGGTGATAACGTAACTACAGTCGTATAGTAACTTAGCGCTAACCATCTACGTTGTCTCATGTTCAACTCTTTCTGATATAGGATACTATGTTGCAAACTCTTTATGTCAGTGAACACACGCAACTTCGTGCCGTTAAAGAGTAAGGTCGCATATCTTGAGAGCGAACACCACAGCTCCCAATTCCAAATCATGTGTCGTGTAGTTCTTCTCATGGATTTTGAGTTGGCGGGATGCATAAGCTATGACTTTCTCCTTCGCATCAAACTTTTGCGACTACTAATCCCTTGTGAGAAGCATTCAAATATACTATGAAGTTTTCACTTCCTTTGGGACAAATGCCAAAATCGGTGAACTAACACAACTTTTGTCTTCATTGTCTGGAAAAATAGTTTCCCCTTTTCAACCAATTGAAATATACACTTTTACTGTGTCAGCTTCGTTTATAGGCTGGAAATCTTGGAGAAACCTTTGATAAATCGTCGGTAGTAACGGCAAGACCTAGAAATTGGCGAATTTCTGTTGGAGTCTTGGGTGATTCCCAATCCTTGATTGACTCAATCTTCGTAGGATCAATTGAATGCTTCACTATCAATCACGTTATCAAAGAAAATTTACCTTCGACAGCCAAATAGTGCACTTCGAGAACTTGGGTTTACATTTTCCGTCTTGAGCAACTCCAAAATTAGTCTAAGATGTGCATCATGTTCTTCCTTGGTCTTCGAGTAGATAAGATTATTCATCGTATGAATACGAATTACAAATTTATCTAAGTATGGTATGCATACATTGGTTCTCAAGTCCATTGAATACTGCCAGGCGCGTTAGTCACCCGAAAAGGCATCACTTGGAAATCGTACGTGACCCATAGCGGTTCGTAAACGTATAGTTTTGGAATATCCTGTCCACGAACTCTGAGTTAGTTGATAACCGGACCTCAAGTCGATCTTCGAGTAAACACTTGATCCTTGCAACTGATCAAATAAGTCATCGATTCTCGGAAGTGGGTATCGATTCTTTACAGTAAGCTTGTTAAGTTCACGGTAGTCGATACATATCCGGAAAGCAGCCATCTTTCTTTTTTAACAAACAAAACGGAGCTCCCCAATGGGTGGGGGGGGGGGGTGGGGGGGGTGAAGGAACTTGGTCTTATGAATCCCTTGTCAGAAAGTTTATGTAGTTGGGTAGACAATTCTTCCATCTCCGACGGTGCTAACCTATACGGGGCTCGAGCTACAGGTGCAACACCTGGGACTAAGTCAATCTGAAATTTGACTTGTTGTGTGGGTGGTAGTCCAGGTAAGTCTTGAGCAAAGACTTCTGGAAAGTCCCGTACAGTTGGCACGTCTTCGAGTCGCTTCTCCTTCGACTTGTCTTTGTTTTCTTTCACCGTAACCTACGCCAAAAATAGTTGACAACTTTTCTCCATATACTTCTAGGCCTTTACACACGATATAATGCCCAATGTTGATTTTTTCTTCTCGTCACTTTTGTCTCCTTAAACGATCAAAATTTCATTTCTGTAAGGAATACGCACTATCTTCTCGTCACAGACAATCACTGTGTGATTCTTTGCTAACCAATCCATGCCGATGATAACGTCGAAACTACCAAGTTCTACTGGCATTAGGTCAATATTAAACGGGTGACCTAACAATCCTAACGTACAGCCTCTAAGCACAGTATCAGATCCTATTAGCTTTCTGTCAACTAGCTCAATAGGGTACTTAATGTCTATGATAGATGGAACGATGTCACTTAGAAGGATAAAATTTATGGGTATGGAATTTCTGTCAGCTTGGTTCTAGGTACTTGCAATAATTATGTCCTTTGCCTTATTCCATGACCATTAGAAACTTGGACGATGAAGAAATTTTCTAACTTTCTTGATTCTATCCCAACGAATGAGGATAACTCTATTATGTTCTAAAATCTTAAAATCCGTAATTACCGTGACTACAAGGAGCGTGACTTGGTCTCTTGGCTAATGGTACTGTGTCTCTATATGGTAATATTGAGGAAATCTACTTAGTTGCGGAGCTTATTAATACGAATACATATGACAGACATAACTCGCAAACATGCGCGCAAAATATTGGTAAAATATGATGATGATAAAATCTTATCGAAATTGTAGGGAGGAGAAAAAGAATATAGAAGTGGAAAGCGAAAATAGTATGGCAAATTTTTTAAGGTGACTACTCTTAGCATAGGATGGTCCTCCCTGAATTATACATAGGTGATGAGGATATGTATGA
>BQNB010149428.1:0-16169 GCA_026074375.1 Tanacetum coccineum | reverse complement strand
TTTTTGCCATTATTGATCCGTTTTGGGTTTATTTGGGTCTTTTTAAGCATAAATAGATATGTGTATTCTACACTTATCACCTGTCTCTTTGCAAAATCAAGCTAACCCTGCAGGTTCAAAGGAAGTCATTGATATTGATGTGCAAACTGAGGAGGCTGCAGACCTAATGGTGGTTTCTTCTACATCTCTTTCTGAAAAGATTGCTACAAAGAAGACTCACTCCCCAAAGCAGCCATCTTCTACACCAATATCCAAGTCTGCTGATGACATTATGACCTTTAGAAAAGAGCTGGATGCTCTTGCTTTGAAGCACTTAGGACCAGTACCTGCAACAGCACCTACCAGTACTAATCCTGTTAATACTGGTAGTGATAATCTTAATACTGGTTTTGAGGAAGTTACTCCTGGCAATATTGAAGCTATCTCTCCTAGTGCTGATCATGAAGAAGAGGTCTTCTCTGATGCAGATGATGATGAGATGCCTGAAATAAGGATTTATGATAAATCAAGTGAAGGTATCTTTGAAAAGGCTTCTTATGATGATGATGGGATTATTACTGATTTCAACAATCTACCAGATGAGGTAGATGTCAGTACAAACCACACTCTGAGGATTCACAATGCTCATCCTCAAAGTCAAATCCTTGGAGATCCCAATACACCTGTTCAGACTAGAAGCTCTCTCAAGAAGATCACTGAAGCTCATGCTCTAGTGAGCTACATACAAGCACAGCAAAGAAGCAATCATAAAGATCAACAACATTGTCTTTTTGCTTGCTTTTTATCTCAATCTGAACCAAGGAAAGTCTCAGAAGCCCTTGAAGATGAAAGCTGGGTTGAAGCTATGCAGGAAGAACTGTTGCAGTTCAAGCTTCAACAAGTATGGGTCTTGGTTGATTTACCCAATGGTGCTAAGGTGATAGGAACTAAATGGGTATACAGGAACAAGAAGGATGAGAGGGGAGTAGTTGTCAGGAACAAAGCAAGGCTGGTAGCTCAAGGTCATAGGCAAGAAGAAGGGATAGACTATGATGAGGTTTTTGCACCTGTGGCTAGATTGGAAGCCATAAGGTTATTTTTAGCCTTTGCCTCATATATGGGGTTTATAGTCTATCAGATGGATGTGAAGAGTGCATTCTTGTATGGCACTATTGAAGAGGAGGTTTATGTCTCTCAACCTCCTGGTTTTGTTGATCCAGATCACCCCAAGAAAGTGTATAAGGTTGTTAAAGCCTTGTATGGGCTACATCAAGCTCCTCGAGCTTGGTATGCTACTCTATCTACCTTTTTAGAGAAGCATGGCTATCGAAGGGGAACCATAGACAAGACTCTATTCATAAAGAAGGACAAAAAGGATATCATTCTAGTTCAAATTTATGTAGATGATATCATTTTTGGATCTACAAAGAAGTCTTGGAGTGATGAATTTGAAGCCTTAATGAAAGGGAGGTTTCAAATGAGTGCTATGGGAGAGCTTACATTCTTTCTCGGTTTACAAGTCAAGCAAAGCCAAGAAGGGATCTTTATATCTCAAGACAAGTATGTTGCTGAGATCCTGAAGAAGTTTGACTTTGTTAGTGTGAAGTCTGCAATTACTCCAATGGAAACAAAGGCTCCTTTGGCTCAAGATGAAGGCGGTCCAGATGTGGATTTACATCTATATAGATCCATGATAGGATGTCTTATGTATCTAACAGCCTCAAGGCCTGATATAATGTATGCAGTTTGTGCTTGTTCGCGATTTCAGGTAACCCCAAAGGTGTCCCATCTCTATGCAGTCAAGAGAATTTTCAAGTACATCAAGGGAAAACCAAAGCTAGGCTTGTGGTATCCAAGAGAATCTCCTCTAGACTTAGTTGCTTATTCGGACAGTGATTATGCTGCTGCTAACCTTGATAGGAAGTCAACAACTGGTGGCTGCCAATTTCTTGGAAGGAGGTTAATCTCATGGCAGTGCAAAAAGCAGACAATAGTGGCTACTTCAACAACTGAAGCTGAGTATGTAGCTGCTGCAAGCTGCTGTGGTCAAGTGCTATGGTTGCAAAATCAATTATTAGACTATGGTTTCAATTTCATGAACACCATTATCCATATTGATAATCAAAGCACCATTTGCATAATCAAGAATCCTGTCTATCACTCAAAGACAAAGCACATTGAGATACGGCATCACTTCATTAGGGATTGCTATGAGAAGAAGCTGATACAAGTGCAGAAAATTCACACGGACTTAAATGTAGCTGATCTGTTAACCAAACCATTTGATGGTCCAAGGTTTAATTTTTTGCTGGTTAACATTGGGATGGTAAACCCATAGGCTACATTTAAGGGGAGGAAAAAGTGTAAATTTTATGTAAAGTAGTATAGGTTAGAATTAATCCTGGTAGTATAAGTTAGAATTAATACTGGTAGTATAATTTAGGATTAGTTCTGGTAATATAGAGATTTAATTCTGGTAGTTAAGTATTAAGTCTGGTAGTAAACTTAAGTCAAATTCTGCTAAGTATAAGTTAGATTAGAATTGCCTTTCTTGTATAGACTAACTTTGCAGGTACTACTTGAAGTTTGAAAGGATGTTGCAGGCTCAACTTGGACATGAAAAAGGACATGCCAGCTGTCACTTGCCAATTGGATGCAAATTGGTTGCAAATTGGTTGTAAGTAATGATGTTGTGGTCAACTTGCTGTATATATAATTAAAACTGGTTGAAAATATGTTAAGTCTGGTGAGTCATTATTAATACTGGTTGACTAATTTAAGTCTGGTAGTGCAAATTTTTAAGTCTGGTCATTTTCACTTAATACTGGTTGAAATAAAATCAATTTATTTTATTCAAATATAACCGTTGAAGATCTTTTCGTCGCCTAAATCGGTGATAGAGTACCTATATGAGGATAAAGTAATTTCTCTTTCATCCTTATCACTATTTACCCTATTATCTTTTTCTTGTAAAGATCCTCTCACAAAACAATCAGTAAAAATACTCTCACTACCAGACCTAATCTTTCAAACGTCCCATCACCAGTACTAATTTCTAAAGATTCAAATATTTTTCACCAAATCTTTTAATGGCGCAACTGAAGTATTGTGATAAGCATAATCAAATGGGTTTCTTATTCAAACCTGCTGAATGTGCTGGCTACACAGAGATGTGGAATTTCCTTAGAAGCTCATAATTGAGGTATGCTCTCACTAACAATCCACCTATCTAAGCTTCTCTTGTCAAGCGTGTTTTGGCAGCGACTCACAACTGCTAGGAAACTTGCGATGGGACTCAACAACTTAATGCCAACCATAGATTCTATTGAAATATACAATCACTGAAGGTTGTTTGGACGGCCAAATCACAATAGCAACTGCTTCAGGGTATTAAATGTTTGCAAAATGAGAGATTTTTGTAGTGTTTACAAAATATTGGGTTGTAAATGACAGAACTTTTACATTTTGGAAAAGTCATTTTACACCTCAATGGAGATTTTTGATCCATCACATTCTTCATTGTATAAGCTCCAAAAGTGGAGGATGGGATCAGTTTGGTAGCAACATTGCCACTGCTTTGATCTGTCTTTCCACTGGAAGAGACTTTAACTTTTCAAAACTTATCTTTGATGGAATGATCTCCAATTTAAAAGAAATCAAAGTTTTAATGTACCCTCGCTTTTCTTCTAAATGATTTTGTAATAGTTCAAACTGAAAAACAAATAACACTTTTTGTCCCCTGTATTATTACCACAATAGATTTTTGGAAATATGGAATAGAAGTTTTCCAAAGGGATACATAAACTTGTTGCATGTTATGCTAACCATTGATGCAGGTCAACCTCAACCAAGTGCTGCTCCAACACCATCTCAACATGCTACAACTCCTTCACCGTCTCATGTACAAATCACTCCTCCATCTCTATCACAACCACCTCCACACAATCTCGAACCTGTACAAACAAACATCATCTCAACCCATCACTGCCCATTCCTGTACACCACCAATCAAAAAACTCTTCCACCATCTCCTCAAATGCCAATAACCTTCATATCAGTGATACAGAAGGTATCATTTGAAACTTCTTATCTCTATGTCTCCACCACCTTCACATGAACCTGAGATTCAAACAATCTAGACCTAAGTTGATGAATGTTGAGCAACTTACGGAAACTGCCGAGATTCTTGTTGTTACCTAGGTGATTCAAGTGTAGAATCCTTAGAAAAGGAACTCAGTGACACTAAGCAGAATTCTTGGAACAACTATCTTGCAGCTGATTAGAGAAGGTCAAAGAAGCTATGTGAATATAAGTTGTGGCAGAAACAAGAAAAAGTAGGAAACTGAGGAATGCAGTGGGTCAGGATCAAGATGATGTTCCTTCTCTAACAGCTACATGGAAATGCCATTTGCTTTCGCTGAAAAAGAGCAAAGAATTCAGGGGAGGCTCTCAAGCAGATTAGATTAGCCTTCTACGTTAGAGGCTGCACAAATCTTAAATCAATGTAGCTCTTCAGAAGGATGTAAGGGATCACAAAGCCCTTCTTGGTAGCAAGGATTTACAGATAGGAAACCCAAATCTACACCAACTTCCTACCAAAATCATACCATTTGAAGAACCTTGCTGAAAAGACTCAAGTTAAATACTTGGTAGTACACCTTCCGCTCAAGTTACTGTTGCTTTGAAGTTAATACTGTGAACGCTAATACTGACGTGAGACAGAAAAGAGTCCAAAAGGAGAAAAGGAACGATCCAAATGACTGATGAAGACCTTCAAGCGAAGTTCAAGCATCAAAAGAATCCAAAAGAGCTTCAAGAGCTAGCTTAGTTTAGTGGCAGCTCAAAGATTGCAGCTACAATGGATGCTGAAACACAAGTACAAATTGATCTTGATGCACTCTGGCTAGGAAGTTTGGTAGAGCAGAGCGAAGAAGCTGCAAAGAAAGCACTTGCAAACAGAATTTGGACTACATTCAAGCAAGACTAATTGCACGGATCAAATTTTTGCGAAAAAAGAAAAGATTCAACAGCAGAAAGGAGCAATATTCTATTGAGGAGAGAGCCAAAGTTTCTACATGACACCAAGGCTGCTCAAGGAAGTTTCTTGCCAGACAAAGATTGCTGCTATCAGAAAGCAAGCCACAACAATCACTAGCTTAGAAATCAGATGATAACTTATCTGAAACATGTTGCAAATAGATGCATGCTGGAGTTAAGTCTAAATCTCTTGAGGAGATCCAGGTCTTGTATGAGAGATATAGAAGCAAGATCAGATTTTAGGTGGCTATTGGCTTTGAAGAGATGTAAAGAGCATCAAAAAGGAGGATAATGACAAGCTGTTGATAAAGAGAAGAACAAAAACGAATGAGTCTTGTCCATGAGGAGTTAAAGAGGAAGAGGAGCATAGAAAATGAAGTTAGGCAAAGAAGGAAACTAAATGCCAAAAAGGAAGAAAGGTATACCTCTCGTCTTACAAGGAGAAGATGATGACTTAAAGATGTGCCTACATATAGCTCCGGATCGATTAGCCTCCACTCAACAGTGGTTAGATGTTGTAGATACTCTGCCCATCCCCTCATCATCTCCTCTAGCACCCCTACTTGTTGAATGGGCAGTCATTCTTCCTCATAACTAACATCAATTTGATCCCACCATAACCTTTGGAAGATGACTATATGAATAGAGTAACAGGAGTAATGGAAATATGAGATTCTTCCGCACCTTGATGGGAGTTCTATCAATTTTTGACAAAGAAGACTTGAAGGCTGTCTATGAGCTTGTAATGGAAGAATATCACGATGAGATTCCTGAAGGCTTTGATAAGATGCTTATCTGGGAGATCGCAATGATTATGTTTAATCAAGGAGATACTGCTGAATTTTGGGATAAACAGCTAAATTGGAAGCTTATTAGTTGGAAATTACATAGTTCCTCAGGGGTACATACTATCATGACAAGTAATGGACTAGTCATTCATATGCTTCCTGTAGGCAAATACAGTACCCTCTGACCAAGGAAGTGCTTTCACAAATGTTGGATTTGAAGTTAGATAGAAACTGAGAAGAAGCACATATGCTTTGGTGATGATCAAATTTGTAAAAACAAACAGTAGAGAAATTTGAAGATTTCTATTGATGATGACTTATCCTAAATCTGATCATGAAGAGGACAAGAAAGGTTTGAGGGTTGGCTAACCCACCACACAACAAATGGTCTTTGGTTCACCATGTTAACAGACATAAGAACTAAACTAGTCCAAGAGCAAAACGGCTGCTTGGTAAAGACCTATCATATCCGTTCATGCGTTGACAATTTAACAAAAAATTGTATCGGTTTTCAATGCACCTTTAGTATTTATACTGAGCATGGCTACTCAAGGAGGCAACAAAGGTAGCTGGTAAGAGTTATCATATCCGTTAATACTGAGATTTGCTCAAAATCATATGGTTATCAATGTACCATGGTCTTACAAACCTAAACATTGGCTACTAGTCCATCAGCAAAAGGCATCATGGTAATGAACACAACAAATTCGTTTAGGCTGGTAGTTGTTTCGCCTCATAATACTATAATTTTTGTTGCAGTCAAGATTGGAGTTGCTATGAAGACTAGTTGATTCAAGATTTGAAGAACATAAAGACATATTCTTTGATGTCAGAAGTTCAAGGCACATTCCTCTAAAGTTCAAGGTGAAGCTTTAAAGTATTTTAAGATAAAGAATGTTTTGAAAGAACTTGAAAGTTCATGAATGAAGATAAAGTTGGGGTGAGGTATTTTTTTTGTTAGGAAAAATATTGTAAACAGACTTAATACTTGTTAGTATTAAAGTTAGGTCTGTTAGTTAAGTTAGTACTGATTGTACGAATAGCTAGTACTAGTTAGTATTGAAGTTTAAGTATGGTAGAGAAAAGTTATGTCTGCTAGCATTAACTTAAGCCTCTCTGCGTTATTTAAAGGTAATTCATGTTTGGTCAGACAGTTAAGTCTGTTGTAATTATTGTAATAGTTATCATTAGCGTTGATTTAGGAAGAGATATGCATTTATCTCTTAACGGTGCTAAGGTTCCCTTAAGCATATAAAAGGAACTTAGGAATAGGCTTTGATTAAAGAGATCGTTGATTTTTTTTTTTTCAAGCATTCACAATCAAATCGTTATAGTATATAGCCAAGTTTAGTATTCGTTACTTATGTTCATATCTTGGTTTTGATATTGATTATTTATGAAGTCAATATTTATATTCACAGTTATTGTCTCTCATAGTATCTTTGGATTTATTCAAAGGACTATCAGTTGTTCAAGGCTCATTCAGATCCTGTTTATAAGGACCTACATTCAGGCTTCCATATCCCTTCCACCAGAGGCAGAGGTTGAGAGACTTCTAGCCATGCCTACTCCACCACCATCACCACTTATCTCACTATCACCACCCTCTGCGGGGGAGCGCCTTGCTAGGTGCATGACCCCATCTGCACATTTATCACCACCACATGTGCCATCACCATTACTACCATCATCTAGGTGTCCAACCTAAATCTAGACACTCGGGATAGCCTCTACTCAGGCCCTTGTTGATGCGGTTACTGCCGCATTACCACCATCTCCAATACCACCACTACCACCATCTCTATACATACCAGCACCCGTTGACCATAAGGATGACATTCCCGTGTCCGAGCGGCCACCTCGCAAGAGGTCGTGTTTGTTTGCTCTAGGCTCTAAGTATGAGGTCGGGGAGAGTTCCACTGCTAGACCCACCGAAGGTCGGGGGATCGATTATGAGTTTGTTAGTACCGTAGATGCTAAATCGAGACGAAGAGGGATTAGAGAGGTTGGGTATGGTATTAGGGATACTTGGGTAGATTCGGCAGAGGCAGTTCCTGAGATAGCACCTATGACCATGGGAGAGGTCAACACTAGGGTCACAGAGCTTGCTGAGCTCCATAAGCATGATACACATGACTTATATGCTCTACTAGAGGATGCTCAGGATAGTAGGACTCACATATTATAGGGAGTCACTATGGACTCGCAACAGGTCGACTTGCTTATGGAGGATAGGATAGCTCATCAGGAGACAATACTGATTGTGGAGGAGGGGGCCTATGCTTTCCGAGAGGCTTAGGATCATGCGATAAGATTGAGTCAGGTGGTCCATTATGAGCTCAGACACACGTGAGCAGTATATGCAAACGAGTCCAGCTCCGATGCACATCAAAACAACTACAGTACAGGGTACTCTTATTCAGGACACAACACCAGGTACATGAGACTCGCTCCCAGATGTAGCAGGCTGAGATGGCAGAGCTTCGAGAGACTAACCGTAGACGTCAGGCATAGATGGTAAAGACTCTCTGTGTGATGAGAGACATGAGGCGAGATATGGGTGACATGCAGGGAGTGCTTAGCATGTTGAGAGAAAGCAGAGGAGAGCTGGACAGCTAGGACCAGATGCTAGAGTTCCAGATCACCAAAATGCTTCTAGAGATGCCGATAGTCACATCTAGTGATTTATGCCATTTTACTTTGCTAGGCAGTTGTACAGGCATGTTAAGTACTAGGGGTTCTCCCCGCTAGCATAGCCTTAGATCTTTTGTATTGTATTTTGTGTACCAAAAACTATTTCATGTAAAATTCTTCCAAGTTATGATGTGAATAGATGTGTTTTGTTGTACTATTATACACTTTCTTGTGTTGTATGTCTCATCTGGTAAATTAGTGTATGTTCTTGTCATGCCTCATATTTTGTCTTCTTGTGATTTAGCAAGATACATGGCACTTGTGACAAGACGAGGACCGAATACCCCACCTAACAACACCAACCCAAATAACATTACTCCAGAATCCGTTCAAGCTATGATTGATCAAGCTCTTCTGCGAAACACCACCAATGAAGACGGAAGCCACAGTTCACACGGGGATAACCGAAGGAATGTGCAAACTACACGCCCTTGTTTCTACGCTGACTTCATGAAATGTCAACCTTTGAACTTCAAAGGAAATGAAGGCATTATCGGTTTAACCTGGTGGATTGAAAAGATGGAATCAATTTTCAATATCAGTGGTTGTGTTATTGAAAATCAGGTTAAGTTTGCCACCTGCACTCAGTTAGGGGCTGCTTTGACTTGGTGGAATGGTCAGATAAGAACCGTAGGTCCTGATGCATATTCGATGACTTGGGAAGTACTCAAGAAGAAAATGACGGACAAGTATTGTTGATATGTGAGAAATCACATATCCTTATTATATCCAAAATGGCCCTTAAATGATCAAAATGTGCAAAAATATGCTTGTATTTGTGTATTTTGTTGTTTGTGAATGTGTAGGTACGGATAGTGCAAAAATCATAAGAAAACGGTCAAAACCGGACAAACACGGACACGGGAACGGATAGAGTGCACAAGAGCCGGAAGTTTCTAGCAAAGGTCATCAAAAGTCAACCCTTGGTCAACCACAAAAAGACAAAACCTTCAAAATACCTAAAGAACCCTTAATGTTAAAACAATTTCACCATAAGTCCCTAAACCCTAAATAAACGTTATCTGAACTTTTTTATATAAGTGTTAAATGGTGTTATCTTTCATAATTATATAACCCATTTAACCAAACTGGGGCCCTATACCTTTTTTATAGACCAGGGGCTCAAGTCAACAACCCATACCCATAACCCTGGCGTCAAATCTACAGTTATAAAAAGGAAAGAAAAAAAGGCGCGAGAAGGAAAACCATTTTTTTACCTAGTTTCGTCTGTTCTCATTTTACCCTGACTTCAAAAACAAAAGGGCTATTCCACAATTGCTACATGGAACAAAGATTGATGTAATAAGCCACAGACCCAACAAGTAAAGTCACCTCTGACGAGCTTTATTGGAGCATTTACACAAAAGGGAAAATGACACGGTGGTTCAAACAAACACCACCAACATGATGGGACATTTACATAAATTCCTTGTAAAAAATGCACAATGCCTCTGACACACGAATGCCACGCTGCGGCATAATCCGTGCTGCCTCACACTTTGAGCCTACAACGGATAAAAAGAGTTCAAATGAGTGACATGAATTGAAGTGGCCGAGATTTAGAAATCTGGAAGAGCGTGTTCAGACCTTGAATACTCCTCATCTCCTATAATTAGAGTTCATGCTCTCTACATCGTATCTCTTCTTATTTTTCTTAGCTTTTAGTAGTGCTTAATATTAGTTTTTTAGCTTATGTAATTTTTAATTAAATGTAATTTTAATTCTGTCTTTGTAATCTCTATTTCAAGTATTGTAATCAGCTATTAAATCAATGAAATCTTAGTTTACTTTATAAAATCTGTTTTTGCTTATTATGTTCTTAAAATTCCAAAAGCTTCTTTTTCTATCGTTTCTTAAGCTCTAAAATTCTACTCCATTAGCTAGTTACTAACTCTGTTAAGTCAATAAAAGCTTAACTGAGCTTTATTCAAAACAAATTCACCCCCTAAATTTACCTAAGCTTTGGATAAGGATGATAAGCCAATTCGGGAAGGGCTTATTGCACCTCCATCTTGTTCTAAACATGCTGGAGCTTGTTGTTTAAGTCTCTTAAGAGCAGATTATCCTCTGTTTAGCTGAGGGGTGTGTGTACCTTCTCTCTAAATATTTTCAGTTACTACCTTAATTTTGCATATCATTACGCTTATTCCTTTGTATTAGCATTAAAAGTTGCTTATTACTTGTTATTTATGTTTAAATTTGGGCTATTGTAGTGTTATTATACTTGTTCATGTTATTTAGTTAACTTAGATAGTATAGTTTTAGTTTCTTAAAATCTGTCATTAAAATCAGTGAAAAACTAAATATAGTTAGCATAGTTGAGTAGCTTATTATTCTGGCTTATTTGTTTATTGAAAGTTGTTCATTAGGTCTGTTTATAGCTTATCATTGTCTGGTATTTGCAATTTGTACCTTAATTCTCAAATTCATAAGCTAAAAATGAGTTTGAGACATTTAAAGGGGTGTTTGGGACAGTAGGTTTTAATGGGTCTGAAAAAGGGTCATAAACACTGTTTTGTACTTTGATGCAACTTTGTTAGGTAAAAATTGTCCTAAAATTTTGTTATTTAGGATTTTAAGTGTTTTAAAACCTCAATATTCGCTTTAGAGGTTCATTGTTTGAAATACTGTTATGTTGTGAGCTTAATTATTTGCATATTTGATTGTGCTTTAGCTTATTGTGTTTTTGTGTTGTTTTTGAGTTTATGAATGTGTTAAAAAGGTTAAGAACAAGGTTCTAAAGTCTGCAAGTTTGTTTTGAGTTTTTGCCAAAACTGTCAAAAAAGTGCTAAGTGTTGAAAATTTGAGAAAATGCTTTTTCAAATGCTTATTGTTGCTTATTGTGAATTTCAAAATGCTTTTTATTTATGATTTATTGTTCTTTTGTCGGTCAAATTCTATATCTGTTTTAAGGGCTGAGGATCCAATGGTTTAGGTTTGTGTGCTTTTTTTTAAGCCTCAAAGTGGTGTTTTGCTTATAAATTGAAAAAAGTTTTCTAAGTAGTTTGAAAAAATTGAACAAAACTGACTTTTTCCATTAAAGCTTTTTTAGGGCTTAATTGTGTTTCAGGTGGTATAACTCACTTAGCCATATAAGTTCCATCTTGGAGCTTCATTCTTTAAGCTCAAAGTGCCCCCTTTGCTTTTGCCTGCTGTTTGGTCCATTTTTTTCGCTTATTTGGCCTCTAACAATAGGCCATTTTTGCCTTTTAGTATATAAGCAAAACTATACACTTTAGTGATTTATTTCGTGCTTATTTGTGATTATAAAAAATGTTGTTTCTATGTAAAAAGTGCTTATTTTTAAGTGATCTAAAAAGTTATAAAAAAATGGCAAATCTAAAAAAAACTGGGATAGTGGGAGCCCCCGGGTGAGAAAGGCTCGAACACGTGACCTTTTTCTTTTCCCACCATCAACCAAGGTTTTTAACCCTAACACACCTCAACCATTGTGCTACTATAGATTATCGGTTAGGAATGTTCATTTAGTTAATACTTATACACATTTTGAGCTCTTTTGTATAATAAGCTGTTTTGGCTTATTTCACAGCTTATTCGATAAGCTGTTTTCACGAGCTTATTTTTCTTAGATTCTACACTATTCAAGCTACTTTTCATGATTTTTTCAGAATTTTTATAAAACGTTTAGTATTTTTTTATATTTAATTTTTTTTTAAATCGTTTTTAATTCATAAAAAATTATAAAAAGATCAAAAAATATAATTCTTTTTTAGAAAATTTTCTTTTAATATTTAGAACCTAGGAAAAATAGATTTGCTTTCGTAGGGTTTAAATTGCAAAATTTCGATTTTTAAAGAACGGGATTGAATCCCGTTCACGTTTTTAGAGTTTTTAAGCCCTAAACACCTTTTCGTCTTTTAGCTCTAGGTTTTCTTTGTTTTAGCTTTTTAGTCAATTAAGTCTTATAAAAACCAAAAAGATCATTTTAGGCTTAATTTTGATAATTTAGGTTTTTTAGGTCCCGTTTAGGATTTCTGTTTTGCGTTTTTAGTTGAAATTTGTCTTCCCTTAAGTATTTTTAAGTTTTTGCCTTAATTTTCTTGTAGTTTTAGAAAACCAATATCAATCTTGTCCCATTCAAGCTTCGATTCTCAAAACGACTCTCGACTTTCAATTGCATTCCTCGTTGGGGATAACGACCCGGGAAGGGAGGAGGAATCATATCTACCAGAATTACTATCTTGTGGATTTTTTATCTACCCTCTTATTTTTTTATATATAAATATATATACAGTATATCTTATATTTATATATTATATATTATTAAAGGTATAATCAGAATCGATCAGTTTTTGGCGCCGCTGCCGGGGAGGATTGTCTACGATTGTTGAAGCCGTTTAAAATTTTTGTTTGATATCTTCCAAGTGTGAAGTTATTTTGTTTATTTTCATAAAAAAAAATACAAAAAGATTTTTCTTTTCTTTTATTAGTATATATAATATAAAAAATAAAAAAAAACAAAAATCTAAAAAAAATAAAAAATTTAAAAACATTGTCCATAAAAAAGAAATAAAAAAAACTATAAACCAATTGGTTTTATAAAGGGGGGAACACCCAACAAATAATACTTTCAATTGAAGTATTATCCATCAATAAGTTCCCGAACCAAAGAATCAAAAACTTACCTTTTGTGTCTCTCGCGAGGTACGGCTCACCTCTTAAAGTTAAACAAACTCCTTTGTGCGTTTTCCTTTGAGAGAGTTACCGAGAAGCGAGCTGATTATTTGGTTTAAGTGTCTTATCTCTTTGTCCGTTATTAAAATTTATTGTGAATACATTGTTGAAAAAACCAAAAAAAATAAATAAATAAAATTTAAATTTTAGTGCATGCGCACTCGTTCTCAATCTCGTAATTCTAACCGTCAACAACAACAAGTCAATCCGACTTTTGTTGAACCATTTAATCTTGTTGAATTAATTGAAAATCAAGCTCTCCCGTACTAGCGTACGATGGACGTTAACTCGTACTAGTGGCTGCTATTGCTCGGAAGTCACCCACCGTGGGTTTCGAGGATGCCATAGTTGTGGCCCGATATTCACCGCGGATAACGCTTTGCGCTTAAGCACGGTTTGCTTACCTCGTTCACAAAACAAACAATTCTTCAAGGACATGGACAATGAAGACCCTCATGCTCTCATCCGTTATTTCAACAAGATCACTTCTACGATGAAGTTCCCGAACGTCCCGAGTACGTCGGTAAAGCTTATGCTTTTCCCATTGTCTTGGAGGGTGGCCGCCGGATTTTGGCTTGAAAAAGAACCCTCTATCGATTCTAAACATGGGATGTTTTGCTTCGAAATTCATCATCAAATTCTTCCCTTCCTTCCAAAACAACAAATCCATCGATAATGAGATCAAGAGATTTCAACAACATCGATCGAGATGAAACCTTTCTATGAGGCATGGGACTGATTCAATGATCTTCTTCGAGCATGCCCACATCATGGATTTTCAGAGTTACATCAACTCGATACTTTCTATAATGCTTGAACTATAATGATCCAAGAATTCGTTTGAATTCCGTCGCGGGGTGTATACTTTTTGGATGATATTTGCCCCGTGATTGTCCTAAGAAATCATTGAGAGCAAAATCCAAAAAGTTCGTAATTTCAGTAACAAAAACGGTTGTTTTATTAAAAGTGAGTTCGAGCTCTTCCACCCCCGGTATTTCTCCCGATGTTGCTGAACTTAAAGATATGGTGAAAGCTTTATGTAGGATCGTTTAATTCATAAACATTGGGTGTGTTTCGACAGTGGTTTAGCTATTTAGCTGTTTCTAGTGAGAGATACACAACGAGAGTGATTCTAGAGAGAGAGTGTATGTGTTTCCATTGAATGAAAATAATGACTAGCTTGCCTCTTCCAATGAATAATGACTAGCTTGCCTCTTCCAAAGTTGGAAGAGGCTTATATAGTTTTTACAAAATACCGGGTATTAGTACCCGGCTTAAAACCGAAAGACATACGATTAACTATTAAACTACGAACTATTATAAACAATAAATATACGGGGTGACCGAGTCTTTTACTCATATCTAACAATCTCCCCCTAAGGGAGGTCACCCTTGAAAACACTAGACTTAAGCTCTTACAGCTTGCAGTCTTTTGATTCTTCATGTTACATCTAGTACTTTGTTGTAGTGATCTTTAGATAACAATTGAGCTTGTTCACTTTGACTTGTTTTGATTTTGATCATGAGCTTTCTTGAGATCATCAGCCAAACTTAATCTCTCATCATCTAGTAATTTATTGCCATCTTGTGCACTTGTGAAGAAGAATATGATATCAGAGTTTGCGGAAGCTTTGACACCTTTATGAGATCTTTCATAACTTCATAACAAGTGTAGGTCGTGTCTGAGCATTCGGTTATTAACTTGACATTACTGGAACTGGGTATCTCCATCTCCATCTCCATCTTTAAATGATCCTGTAATGAAACAGTTAGCAATAAAGAGAAAATTGATTTGAAAAATCAGTCTAAGTGTTAATTATGAAAATATTTTGTAACACTTCGATAGTTTTGATTGGTTGTCAAATGTTCAATAACCGTCAATTCTTATGCTGGAACAAGTTTGATTCACGTAGAATCGCACCATCGTTTCTTTCCAGTTGACACAAGTTTGATTCTTGTAGAATCGCACAAGTCACCTACCTAGAGCTTGTTTGATGTAGGCTCTAGCAGGATTTCCATCTTCATAGTGAATACCTTCGTATCACTCGGATGTTCTGGCAATATCACAAGGATAATGCGTAGGACTCTTAAGATAACCTTGTTTCCACAGTGTGTGAAAGACAAGATAAATGGAAATGTGTCCTAACGAGATTAATTGATGATCTCTTGGCTCTAGACTCGAAAGTGCGCTTTGATATTAGTGATCGGAGGCTGGAGCTGACTGCCACCTTTTCAATACCGACTTACTCGGAGTGAGTGAGACAGTAGATTGCATGTTTAGTCTCCGTGACAAATGAGACAAGTTTCTTTCAAGAGAAACTCGAATGGCTGGGAAGGGTTGTGCATTGCATCACTGGGTCCATGATGTCGTCTTCAATGTCAGCAATCAACTTGTGATTCTGACAGCATATGTATTGACCCGGTTTCTGCCTTAAGTGTATGGAGGGCTTCTTTCTTTACACCTTTTATCTGTACAATTCTTTTTCATTCCTCAACCCCTTTAGTGCTTACTGAGACTTCATGACTAGCACTTTGTTGGGTATATTTCAGTACTAGCTCTATCTCAGTCAGCACTATTCCCTTATTCTCACATTTACTCTTTTTAATCATACCTAAGGACTTCTGTACTAACTAGTGGATTGTCCCTGGGTAGATCCCTCCGGTTCTGGCAGGATCATAGGAACGAGTACCTAACCTTACCATCCTTATAACTTCGATAAAAGTAAATACATGGTCAGTCTTTTGGTACAGTTCACCTTGCCATAAAATCACTGAAAATTCAATTAAGGTACTTATGATATAAATATCAAAGCGTTTAGTACCTCGATCGTTTTTTGATTTTTTCAGAAACGCTCCCCCTCAAAATGTGCTTCGGTATTCGAAATTGTTTAGCACGTTTTGTCAGCAGCTTATGACATTCATCCATCTGATATTGAAGAAAGACACTGTTCTTGTGAAAGGCTTTGGCAAGGTTGA
>BQNB010149427.1:0-11605 GCA_026074375.1 Tanacetum coccineum | reverse complement strand
TTTAAAAAAGTTACTGTTCATGACAGAAAAATTTATTTTTGTAAACCTCATAAATAAATAGAAATTTCAATTACGAGAACGTGCTCGAAAGAATCGCTAAAAACAGAGCTATAACGAATAAAATACGACGTTTACGGGTTTTACGATAACTAAAACTATAAAAATAACTTTATAACTGGTGTGAACAGTAAAAAGTATTGTTCATCAGAGGACTAAAAATATGAAAATGTCAAATTATGATAACTCATCCTAATACGAAAGCATGGGCATAAGAAACGTCAAAATCAGGCTTGAAACTCGAAAGTTACGCCAGTTTTACTACAACGGGAAATATAAACGTTTTAACTTATTAAACACAATTTTTCCAAAATAATTAGATGGCGATTAGCTATATAGAATTATGCATGGTAGTAATTACCCAATGTGATTAGTACTTATACGACCTATGATAATTTAGGTTGCATTCGATCTTTTACGTGACGTTTTATCTGCGATATTTGGATTATCAGAACTCAAGGTGAGTTCATAGCCCCACATTTTTACGATTTCAATGATTTATAATTATGGGGTGGAAACATGCTTTGTTTTATAAATTGGACGCAAGTATTGATTACATGTTGCCTAAGTAGCGATAACCCAAGTTGAGCCCCTTTATCATGAACTGTCAATTGCATAGATGTAGTTGGGAATTACAGTATGTGAGCGCGAATGTTATTTAATAGATCTATTCGGGAAACGACCTCCCCGTTCGGGTGACTAGCTATCACCGGGAACGAACGTTATAGCATGTCGAATTTAGGATGTTTTCGGGTTGAACATCTAATCGGGCAGAAATTGCAATATATAGTTTAATTGCAAGAAAGATCGTCGAGCTTCAGTGTCATGAGCTTAGTGTAAATGTAATCTAGTTTTGTGAGATCTGCATGTGTTGCATTATCACTAAAAAGTCTTGCGGTCCTGCATATTATGATTTATCAAACCTATGAATTCACCAACAATTTTGTTGACGTTTTTAAGCAATGTTTTCAGGAGATCAATAGGCATGGGATGCCAGGGATGCATTGGGTTATATTTTGGATTGCACGCTTAAAGATTTAGGTGCATCATAATTTGGGAAATGTATTGTCAACTTTTGTAATATTCAACAATGAACAAGTAAAGCTATATGCTTTTGTATTAAGTCTTTCAATTAAATCCAATGTATCATTTTAAACGACTTTTTGTGTCGTTCTTATATATCTTGTGCTATTGATCTTGAAGTAACATGCCCCGGACCCTTATTCCGCTGCGACCCAATTTGGGGGTGTTACAACAAGCTCCGTGATTTTAGGAAAAGTGCCACGGCGGTTTGACTTGGTCAAAGGCGAGTTGAGTTTAATAATAGAAAAAATAGAAGGCGAGTTGACAGTTTTACACGGCGGTTTGCCAAAGTTCTCAGCGGTTTGATTATTTTAATAAGCGGTGAGTTGCTAGTTAAAACGGCGAGTTACTTGTTTAAACTAGGCGGCGAGTTAGTCAGACTAGGCAGCGGTTTGTTTATTTTAAATACACGGCGAGTTGCCACAAAAGACAGCGGTTTGCCAAAGTTTGCTCACTAAAATCACAAGGCGGTTTGTTCAAATTACTCGGCGGTTTGATTATTTTAATAGGCCGGCGAGTTACTAAGTTATCCAGCGGTTTGGTCTTAATTACGTGGCGGTTTGCGTAATTCAAGAAGGCGGTTTGCTCAACACCTAACGTAATAATAATACACAAACCGCTATAAATAAAATCACAAGGCGGTTTGATTTTTAAAAAAAGTATCCAGACGACACCCGTTTTTAGCGACACTTTTTATGGAAAAAGTTGAGTAATATATAATTTTTTTCTATAGCCTTTCTAACTTATTTTTACATCAAATTCAAATTTTGGTAATAGGGTAAAAAAAAATTGCTTCCAGATCATCTTCATGAATTTGCTCTAAGTCTTGATGTAAAAGATTAGAACCATTGGGATTCTCAACCATGAAAGCATACACAGCATTATCACTGAAGCTAGCAGTACTAACTTGTGGACTAGCAGTGTTAACATCATTAGTACTGCTAGTGCTTGGAGCAGTCATAAAGGCCAAGTTTTGAGCACCACTACTTGCACCAACAGATTTCTTTACCTTTTGTTCAACAATCTTGAAGTTGTTGTACAGATCATCAATGCTCATTGTATCAACTTCAGGCTTATTCATCCAAACAACAACATGAGTGTTCCACTCAGGAGGCAAGCTGCTCAAAAATTTTGAATTCAAGTCTTCTTGAGCGATGACCACACCCAAGATTGCAAGCCTACTAACAATCTTTTGAAGCCTGTTAAAGATAGAGTCAAGAGACTCTGCGCTTGTTGCACTAAAATTTTCATATTGTTGCTTCAAAAGTGTCTTCTGAGTTTTCCTAGTTGCTTCATTACCCCCAAATCGTGTTTCAATGGCAGCAAACATTGATTTAGCATCAGGGTACTGACTGAATGTGAGTTGATGTTCATTGGGAAGAGCCATGAGTAGCAAGCTTCTGGCCTTCACATCGTTCTTCTTATTGGTCTTTTCTTCAGCAGTTACAGGCACATACATCTTTGTAACTGAAGTATCATTCTCTTGTGCTGTCTGTGGTACATACACCTATGAATTACCATTCTCTATGACATGCCATAGAGCATAGTCTTGTATCTGAAAGTACTGTTTAATTCTTATTACCCACATCTCATACTCACCTAGTTTGAGTATGGGAAGCTTTGCAGTAGTACCACTGTTTGTAGATTCAAACTCCATGTCTTCTAGATCAAAGTTTCTCAAAGTAAAGCTCTGATACCACTTGTTAATTCCAATCCTTGATCGATTCCTTAGGTTGTCTAAGGTTAAATTACCTTGTTACATCTGTTATAAATCAAAAATAAAACTTATTGTAGAATCCTTCTGTTTAGTATACTTATGTGTCATGCAGGACATTTCACCTTAACTACATATAAGTATTATGAATGAAACAGTAATCTTGAATAACAAAGATATAACCAAACGCTCCAATATTATTAGATCAATAATACGAGTACTCTTAACTAGTACTAGGGTTTACAACCTTGAAGCATGCAAAACGTATTCTTAAAAGTATATCTAACACCTTAACCTAGGATCTCCTTTTATACACCAAGGAGTCCTTTACAAGATAACTACAAATCTTTTAAGATATTCTATCATTCTAAACATATACGTATCTTTCCATTCTTATAAGATATACACTTAGATTACATCCATATATATATTCTCACACGTCTTTATCTTCATGCAATCTTCTTGTAGCAGCCTTAAGTCTTCAGCAATATTAATCTTCTCTATCAGTACAAAATAGCTCTAGCAGTACTAATATTGTACTAGCAGTACTAACTTAGTTAATACTGTTAGTTATAATAAGAGCAGTATTAACCTCTTGGACTAGTAGTACTATCTTGTGAAGATTTATTCCTAACAAAAATTTTGAAGAAAATTGGGTTTACAGATGTCAAGACTGCAAGCACACCAATGGAAACTCAAAAGCCTCTGCTCAAGGATAAAAATGGTGAAGAAGTGGATGTTCATATGTATAGGTCAATGATTGGTTCATTGATGTATCTTACATCTTCAATGACTCTGTAATCATGTTTGAGAGGGTGTGCCTGTGCTAGATACCAAGTCAATCAAAGGTTTTCAACTTCTTCATGAATGTCGAAAAAGTATTTTTTTAAGGTACTTTAAAAGGTTAACCAACATTGGGCATTTGGGTATCCAAAAGATTCTTCTTTTTGATTTGGGTTGCTTTCATGATTAGTGATTATGCGCGGAGCAAGCTTCGGATTAGGAAGTCTTCAACACGTGAGGTTTTAATTTCTTGGATGTAGATTGATATCATGGAAGTGCAATGGTACCAGTCAGTGGTTGCAATTCCACAAATAGATGATATAAGTATGTGGACGATTCTACAGTTGCCACAAGTGGTCAAGTGCTTTGGTATGCAGAACATTTACTTGATTATAGGTATAATTTTTATGCTACCAAGATTCTTTTATTGACATTATCAGATACAATTTGCATATATTAAAATATCCTTTTTTTCATTCAAAAACAATCAATAAAGAGATCATAATATCATTTTATTAGAGATTGCTAATGAAAAGGAAATTGATTCAATAGTCGTCAAAATCCATACTGATAAGAATGTTGCAGATTTGCTTACAAAAGCTTTTGATGTAAGTAGATTTCAATATTTGATTGCTAGTATTGGAATGCTAAATCTTTAAAGTCTTTTATCTCTGTATGTTTTTGTAGAGTTTTGTATGAATTAGTACTGTTATTCATGTCATTAAAAGTTTCTGCTGTTAAGTATAATTAGAACTGCTGGTTATACTTAATACTACTGAGTTAATGCTGTTAGTTATACTTCATACTGCTGGTATACTTAATATTGTGATAATTGAGAAAATTGATATGGCTTGTATTTTCTTGGTTTTTGGACTAATATTTTGCAGGACAAGTTAAGAAAAGTGTTAGATTGATGATGGAAAAGCTGATTGGAATGGAATTTGAGTTAATGCTGGTGACTCAAAGTTAATGTTGCTAGGCATAACTTAATGCTGCTAGGCATAAGTTAATACTGTCAGCATAACTTAATGTTGTTAGGCATAAGTTAATGTTGCTAGGCTTATGTTACTACTGTTGGGTTACTGCTACTGGGATGTTCATGGTACTATTTCATAAATACTTCGATTAAGGGTTTCAATTGATATAATTTCCATAATTCACTCAATCAAATCAATTAATCGATTTTATTCTCTTAATATACTCTCTAATTATGAACACTAAATCAATTTTATTATCAATTATCATAACCCAACATCAATGACGACTCTAAAGTTTGCTGATTCACACAATATGGTCGCGTTCTTTTCTAAACCCGCTAAAAGTAAAGGGTTTGAGCAGATATTGGATTTTCTTAATACACACCCTATAAGGTATGCACTAACGGTTAATTCTACTATATATGTTTCCAGTATTGAACAGTTTTGGTCTTCTGCTGTGGCCAAAACTATCAATGAGGAAGTACAGTTACATGCCCTAGTGGATGGCAAGAGGATCGTCATTACTGAAACATTTGTTAGAAGAACTCTTCGACTAGAAGATGCTAAAGGTATTGATTGTTTCTCAAATTCTACTATTTTTGAAAACCTTGCATTGATGAGGTATAAGAAAATTTCTAAAAAGCTAATATATTTTTTATAAAGAATTCTTCTCCTCTCAATGGAAATTTCTAATTCATACTATTCTGCAGTGTCTAAGTCCAAACAACTGCATGGAATGAGTTTAGCAGTACTATGGCATCTGCCATTATCTGCTTAGCTACAAACCAGAAGTTTAACTTTTCAAAATTGATTTTTGATAGTATGGTTAGAAACCTGGATAATCTTTCTGGTAAATTTTTAATGTATCCAAGGTTTTTACAAGTGTTTTTAGACAAACAATTTGCTGAGAAGCCTACTCATAAAAGAATTTATATTGCACCTTGTCACACTAAAAAGATTTTTGGGAATATGAGAAGAGTAGGAAAAGGTTTTTCTGGTAGAGTAACACCTTTGTTTCTAACGATGGTGATACAAAACCAATCTGAAATGGGTGAAGGTTCAGCAATACCCACTGATCGCCAACACACACCCACCATTTTACATCCATCAACATCTCAACCCTAAAAGACTCAAACACCTAGGGAGCTTACAAGACTGGACACTGAGATACCTCAGTCCAGTGGACCTACTGAACATGTAGCAGATAAGGCTGTCCATAAGGAGAGGGGTGACAGTTTTGTGAGGGCTGCCACTACTGCTTCTAGCCTAGAAGCAGAGCAGGACAGTGGTAACATAACTAAGACCCGATCCAAGGCAACACTTAATGAACCAAGTTTCCCAAGAACTAGTTCAGGTAGTGGTCCCAGGTGCCAAGAAACCATGGGGGATACAATTGCTCAAACTAGGTTTGAGAATGTATCTACACAATCCTATGATCCATTACTCGCAAGAGGTAACACACTTTGAAGTGGTAAGGATAGTCTTAAACTAAAGGAATTGATGGAACTATGTACCAATTTACAACAAAGAGTTCTTGATTTATAGAAGACAAAGACCACACAAGCTGAAGAGATTGTAAGTTTAAAGAGGAGGGTTAAGAAGCTTGAACAGAAAAAGAGGTCAACAACTCATAAGCTGAAAAGATTAAGAAAGGTTGGTGCTACAACTAGGGTAGAATCCTCTGATGATGAAAGTTTGGGTAAGGATGAATCCAAACATAGGAGGATTGATGTTATTGATGCAGATGATGATATTACCCTGGTTAGTGTTCATGATGTGAATGTTAGTGCTGGTGAGGAGGAAGCAGTTGAAGTTATTAACACTGCTAAACTAATTATTGATGTTGCTCAGGTTAGTGCTGCTGGTGATAAAGTTAGTACTGCTGGTGCTGCAACAACTGTTAGTGTTGCTACTACAACTACTACTACAATTGTTGATGAGATTACTTTAGCTCAAGCACTTCAAGAATTAAAAAGTACAAAGCCTAAGGTGAAAGGGATTATCTTCATAGAACCAGGTGAATCAACATTTACAACAACAATATCCTTACAAAAATTGCAGGGCAAAAGTCAATCATAGGACAAAGGAAAAGGAATAATGATAGAAGAACCTGTGAAGAAATTGTCAAAGAAAGATCAACTCAAGCTTGATGAAGAGATTGCACGTAAATTACAAGCAGCTATTGATGAAGAGGAAAGAATTACCAGTTCTGAAGAAGAAAAGATTGATGAAGCCTATAGAAAACGTAGAAGGGGGGGGGGGGGTGAATGCATTTTCCCTTAAAATTTTCTTGTATCAAAAAGTTTGTTTATAAAATTTAAAATCTTTTATATCTAATTGTCCATCAATGATTGATTTAATGTGAAATAGATTTAGTGGTCACAATAAAACAACAAGTACCTAAACACATGGGCGTATTCAAATCAAATCAAGGATACATTGAGCAATAGTCTAAACACAAAGCTTAAAACGTACTAAGCCTTGACTTTTCCGCAACTAGGATGTTTAGACTATGTGATGTATTCATGATTGTAATTAACGCACCACATGCTTATCAAGTGAATATAAATAATACTAGTGAGGATGCAAAGGATATAAGGCACGTTCTTTTATAGTGGTTCGGCTACAAGGACACCTTCCTTGCCCTACTCCACTCCCCGAGTCACCTACTCGAGAGTTTGAATTCACTAATCACCATTACTCCTTTAACTGGCGGAGAAGCCTCACAACATTTACTTACCCTTTATCCGGTGCTAAGTAAAACACCGGGTTCTATGAGAAAGAACCATTCACCAATATACTAACACCCTTCCACCATTCCTAATCTAGATATGATTTAACCAACAATATGGTTTACAATACTTCAAAGATGTTTGTCCTCTACTAGGTACCAAACATTTACATTTACATCATCATCACCTAAGTACTTTACACTTCATAGAAGGAATAATAAGAATGATAAGATAGAAAGAGCTTGAGATTAAGAAGCTTGGTTCATGTCTGTAAGATGGTATGACAAGATAATACTTTAGGAGTACTTATCTTGACAATATATCTTCATAATAGATCTACAAAGACAAAGAACATAAGAGGAATAGAAGATCAGTTATACACTGATTATCTAGAAAGAGAATTGTATTTCTAAGTGTGTAGAATCAAGAGAAATGAGTTGGTATTTATAGCCAACAAGTTTACTGTAGGCCGGTTCTTCCGGTGCTGTTGACAGAGGGCACCGGCTTGTAAAACTAAGAGCACCGGCATACAGTAACTGAATAAAGCCTTTTTCATTTTTGATAAATAAGTATGAACTTTGATAGTTTAAAGTGATTAAACATAAGTAATGTATAATCTTGAAGAAGACCTTTTTTTTGAAAGAAATAACTTAAAGAAATGTTTATGTGAATATGGTCTTTATGTGAAAAAGACTAGTAGAGTTGTGATTTTTTTTAAAAGAGTTTGTTGTGAAAATAACTTTGGAGAAAAAGATTATTTACAAGAAGTATATTAGAAAGACTTGTTGATATGATAAGTTTATATGTTATGAGAGAAATGCAAAGAGTAATTAGAGATTAGTTTTAGAGAGTTAGAAAAACTATTGGCTTAGAACAAGTAGATTTAGTTTTTACTTTATAGGTTTATGTTTTGTCTTCGACAAAACAAAAAGAGAGATCGTAAAATATAAATAAACGTTCTTTGTATTAACAATCCCCCTTTTTGTTGATGACAAAACATAAGCTTATAAAGTAAAAACTAGAAAACTAAAAGTTTTAAATTGGAGTTTTTTACTTCCTTCTCCCCCTTTTTGTCGAAACAAAAAGAGCGTCGAAGAAAAACTAACCATAAAAGAAATGATAGAGAATGAGAGATATAAGAAAAGAAGAGATATTGATTCAAGGGAACCAATAGGCGTGCTCCCCCTTGACGAGAGCATCTCCTAGGAGAGACTTGTCAAGAGTATAGAAATAGGCTACAAGACAAGTACAAGGTTAGACATAGCATAGTTATCCGATAGATGTCGGAAATAAGTTGACTTTTAAAAGTCAAATATAATGCTCCCCCTCAAAGAGTGCACCCTCTTGCTAATACATGCACTTAAGATGTCTATTAATAAATGGATATGAGATTTATTTACCAAATGAGTGAGTTTTAATCAATCTGGGAAGTTGTAGCTCTGCCGGTGCTGTTCTAGAAGGGCACCAGTTTTTTATCGAACAACACCGACTGACCTGTAGGAAGACAGCATAGACAAACAAATTTGGCGGGAAGCAAGCTCATTCAAATTTTTTATCAAACACATATTCAGGAATTAGGAGATAAGAGGGAATATAAGCAAGGATAACACAATCGTAAAACATCACATTTCATCATCGAAAGACAATAATCTAAGACTTGAACATAAACATTACAATTTCATGAAGTAAACAAAATTAACTTGATGTCAACTAAAACTAAAGTCATGATTGGTAATGCCAAAGTTTTCTAAACCTTAATGCTAATAGAACTTAGTGTTTGTCTTGGGGTAAACGGTTAGAAATATCATTTATGCGCTCTAGGACATGATTAAGCATAAACCTTGTTTCGGCTTGGAAATTGTTAGTGATGGATTCGGTTCTAAGACAATGAGGACAAGTATGATCTTGTGGTTTAGGAGGTTGTTCAAGCCGAAGGCTGTGATCAAGGGGTCCAAAAATGATTGGAGGAGGGAATGGTGCACTGAAAAGGGGTGTTTGGGTATAGGTGGAGATAGGGTAGAAAGGGGGAGGCAATTAAACATGAGTAATAGAGGTAGGAGGAATGAGGTTATCTTGCACATATTGTGCATTTTGGATTGCTTCTTGAACATTTTGATGGAAGGTTTGGAGATTTTGGATTTCTTGTTCAATATTTTCCATTTCTATAGATGTTTTGGGTAGGTTGTGAGAAGGAAGAGTGGGTTCAATGGGTGAATTTTGTTAAAGTGTTTGTGGTAGATCTTGAACAATGGATTGAGGAAATAGATTTGTCGATCTTGGTGGTGCATTATTAGTGGAGGAGAGGTATGGATGAGGTTCTATGGGGGTGTTTGGAGGAGTAGAGAAAATGAGAGCTCTAGGATCCAATGGAGATATAAAGGGTTCTACCATGGGTGTTGCTTGATATGAGGTTAATGGAGGTATAGTGAGGGCTAGTGTGGTGTCAATTGTGACAATGGGGTTGAGTTGTGATGGTTGTGGTGAGGTTTCATTTGAGGTAAGATCAATATAGTCGATTTTAGCCAATTTTCTTGGTGGATTTTGGGTTGAGGAGCAAGCACTTGAAGCCATGGTTTTTTTAGAGTAATGAGTACTATTGATGATGAGAGTTTACAGGTTTTAGGTGTGAGAGAGATGAGGGTATATGCCCAATTTTATAGTGAAAGTTCATGCAAAACATTTAATGCCTAAACCACTACTTTTTCACTAAACACAATCATTATATAGCCATTTTAAGTCAAACAAGGCAAAGCCAACTATTTGGCAGTAATGAGGCAAGTCTAATAAACATATTTATTGGATTAGTTGAGAAAGAGATGACCTTAATTTTTGGAAAAATCTTTTGTAGAACCGGCTGGCCGGTTCCATTGGGTCAAGGGCACCGGCTTGCTGCAAACAACACCGGCCCATCCTGACAGCAAAGAATTTTAACCAAATTTTTTGGCAATGAGCCTCTAAAGATTTTCTGATACTCCTAAGCTTTGGTGCTTACTGTTTTAGATATGTTTAGGTTTTTATAGGTTTGTTTCTATACGTATATCCTACGGAAAATGACTATGACAAACGCTCCTACTAAGGAAGAGAAATTTTTGCATAAATAATTTCCTAGGTTATGATTCTAGAGCACACAAGAAAGACAATCCTATTATATAAGCAAAGTGATGCATAAGTCATAATGTCTAAAAACCAAATGCTCCCATACCGCTAGAGGGGGGCAAGAAACCAAAATACATAATTCAAATTGTCTTATCATACCATGACACACAAATAGTTTTTCCCGGATAGCATACTTCACTTCTTCTTGCAAAGGTAATGGAAGAGGCACTTGAACAATCCTTTGGTTTGCTTGAATTCCGGGGATTCTCCTCCTTCAATTGGCGGGAGTTGGTTCATGTAGGCAATGGGATCAAGAGTGTAGTTGTCAATGGGATCACTACTTGGGTTGGCACTAGTTCCTTGATTTGGAGGTGATTGGGAAGATCCGGAAGAGTTAGAAGGAGTTGGAGTTGGAAGACGTGGTCTCTTACCTTTATTTTTGAAACGATATATTCTTTTGCTTGAGAGGGGAATCATCACATGATCAACAAGATAGAATTCACCGGGCAATGGATAAGGGTGATTGGATTGGACATGCTTAAAGAGTCTTGTGAGAAGCATGGCATAGGGAAGAGTCATTTGTGAGCTTTGAGTCACACTTACCATTCGATGAGCGATAAAATAGGCAAGATTGAAAGGTTTGCCATTGGCGAGACAATAGAGCATGTAACATAGGGAGACGTTGGGATGATCCTTGTGACCGGTGAGGCTAATGGCATTATCACTAAGGATAATCTCCCATTTTTTGAAGTTTTCCCTAAGCTCGTTGTTGATCATTTGAAAAGGTTCGAGAGTCACGCTATCACTTTTGATGGTGCGAGTTTTTGGCTCGGTTCTTGGATGAAACAAGGCATCACGAACTAATGATGGATCCTCGTGAGGAGGAGGATAGAGATTGGGATGAGGATCACAACTTCTTTGGAGAGATGAGATAGACCATTCGGAAGAGTATAGGCACACTCCCTCACAAGGAATCCTAAGAATTCGGGCAAAGTTCTCGAGGGTGAGGACGGTTTCTACATTGTCTATGACAAAACCAATGCAAAGAGTTCCATTTAGGTTTCGAATAAGTCGGACACTTTTGTAAAATTGTAAGATGAATATAAGGCATATTTGTTCATTAATGTCAAGAATACAATCAAAACAAATAGCCGCGAAAGTGG
>BQNB010149426.1:1347-16170 GCA_026074375.1 Tanacetum coccineum | reverse complement strand
TGTTCTTCAGTTTTGGACACTCCCTCTTGAAATGTCCCTGGGCTCTGCACTCAAAGCAAGTAGCTTTCTGACCTGCCCTAGTGCCCCTTTGGTTGTTAGTAGTATTGGCATTTGCAGTACTCCTACAGTCACGGGCCAGATGGCCAACTCTGTTGCACTAGTGGCATTTGGGAGCACACTTACCATCATGGTGATAGTTTCATTTAGAGAATAGAGGTTTAGATCCTCTGTAAGGTTTCTTCTCGCCAGACCCAACAGTGTAAGCCCTGCTAGTGTTCTGCTTCTTGTTTTGTTGTTGTTGGTTCTGATTGTTCCTTGACGTGTCATCAAACTTTCTCTTGTTTTCAGCCTAACGTTAAGCAAAGGTGCTGATGTTCTTGTCCATCAGTTCAGTTACAAATTCAATTGCATCCTGCATGGTCTTTGGCTTAGATGCCATTACACTTCCGTAAATCATGTTGGGCAAACCACCGACATACCTCTTGATCTTATTCGACTCTCCAGGAAACATCCTAGCATACATCAATACAAGTTCCTAAAAACGTTGGTTATAGCTTACCACATCGGTACCTTTAACCTTCATATTCCACATCTCAACCTCCAACTTCTTAAGCTCGCCCCATAGGCAGTACTTGTCGGTCATCATCTTTTTAGGTTTGTCCAAGTCATTGCATATGCAACATCGTGACTAATATTCCTAACGTAGGAGTTCCACCATGTTAGAGCACTTCTAAGAAAAGTACAAGTGGCAAACTTGATTTGGTTTTCCATAGTGCATTTGCTTATATGGAACACAGTTTCCATTCTTTCAAACCACTGAGTCGACTCAACAACTCCTTCAGTACCCTTAAAATATAGGGGTTTTCATTTCATGAAATCTGGGTAAGTGCACTCACGAGCAAGAAGAGCTTGTCTCCTTACACCCGTGCCTAAATCATTGTTGTCTTTGCCATTTCTACTTCTGGTGGCATCACGTTATGCCAGCACGTCAGCTACTCCTTGGGCAATTAGAGTTTTAAGTTGAGCATCAGTCATAGGGGTAGTAGTGGTGGTTGTTGTGGCTGGTGATGATCTTGTGGTTTTTTCTTTGGTGCCATTTTCTTCAAAATTACAAGAAAATATAATACCCGTTAGATTTCATACAATCATAACCGCGACATGACATATACACAATAAGTAAAGTGAGATCACATCACACAGTGAAATATACAACTGAATTAAAATTAACAATGGTGTAGCTAAATCAACATTCATTCATAATAAATTCGATTACAGACATGACATAATACATCCATTCTATATATAATCTAGAAAACATACATGACTGTTCCGGTTACAAAATGATCACTACTATTAGGTTACAAGATGAAAATAAAACCTAGAGCCTTACTAGCCGGGAGTTACCCGTAATACTTAGTAGGCTATACAAAATAGCTAATCACATGGTACAATCTAAGAACTACTACCGGCCTCCTCCGGTACATCAGGATGTGCTGGATCCTTAGTAGGTCTCTACTGACTCTGTAGTGCTGCCATCTTAGTCTGCAATGTCCTCATCAGAGTCAGTGCCTCTACAAGTTGTGCTTGTCGTTTGCGGTTTACTGCCTATAAATCTTCAATCTCAGTCTGTTAAGCTAAAACCATAGTTCGTAGTGCTCTAACCTCAGAACGTACCATATCACTAGCATCCATAGACTATACCCAAGCCTCACGAGAAGCTCTAGCCTCACTCTTCATAAGTCTAGTCGTGCGAGCATGAGAGCGCCTATCTCTACGTAGCAAGTTAAGTTGACCGCTCATCAATGATCTATCATCATGTGCATTGTCAAGTCTCCCATAAATCTCATTTGTATCCTGCCTAACAGTAGTGATAAGGTCCATCACTCTTTGGTTGACCCCTTCCAAGGTGGTCGGTGCTATCTCCTGTATGGCCTCAACCATCTCATCCCAAGTGTCTATAATCCTATAACTAACCTCTCTATATAGGTCACGCCTAATCTCAGCATCTAGAGTACCAACAAAACCATAATCTTCTCTAAAGCCCCTAGTAGGCCTAGCAGTAGGAACAAATGAGCTCTCCGTGATCTCATATCTAGGACCGAGAGCAATGCATAACCTCTTCTGAGGCGGTAACGTAACCTCGATAACATCCGCTCTATAGTTAGTAGAGGGCGAAAGCAAAGGTGGTGATGATATAGGTAATGGTATAGGCAAAATTGGTGGTGTCCCGGATAGGGTTGTCTCTGATCGAGATGCTAAACAGTAAGTTGATGGTGTAACAACTCTCATCATAGCCATAGATGCTTTGGTACGTAGAAGTACAATAGGTGGTGGTAGTGATAGTGGATGGGAAGTAGATAGTGACTCGGCTCTCAACCGGATCGTAGCAGCTCTGTAGCCCAATAGATGAGTAGGACTAGCAGGTAGTGATGTGGACGGATGCTATAGGTAATGGTTGGTAATATTGTTGTGGTTGGAGATTGGTATCGGTGGTAGTGGTGCATTTTGGAGGTATGAGGTAAGTGGTGATGGTGGTATGAGTTTGGTTTGTCAAGTAGGCTGTTCAACCTCTGCCACAGACGGGAATGGAATCAGGGTGTGAGTCGGATAGACATATGGCAGTGGTTACGATATGACGGGGTGGCTGGTAGGACAAAGTCATGAAAAGCTAGGTGCTCTTCTCCTCCTCATCTAGTCCTTTTCCTAGTCGTCAGCATCATTCATGGAGGACCTCTCCTCCTCCTCTTCATCGTTTTCAGCGAGATAATCAGCCGGGTCCTCACTTAGGATCTCCTTATCATACTCCTTCGGATCCTCCTCGGGACGAGATCGTAATATAAGCCGGTGAATCAGCGAGTGGGTGCAGAAGTAGCTAGGCAGTCAGTGGTTGCTCCTCATTTGGACAACATCCTTCCTCGGGTTGCATAAAACACTGGGTTTGCAGGCTTCAAAACTTTGGTACATAGACAGTTGAAGGTGGGTGATTAGGGACCGGGCAATGATTTACTATCATCGGGGGAGATTGGTTAAGTTCTCAAGTCCGGCAAATAGTCAGGAGATGGTGGGGTTGCCATAGGTAATCGTCATATCTGTAGAACCATAATTCCCGGAGACGCCTACGTTGATGGCTCCCTCGTTTGTATTGTATATCGATGTGTAGTGTGACCTGTTGTGAATGCTATGAATCCACAGTGACAAAATTATGTGACAATAATAAAGTAGCTTTTATATCGTATGCATATAAGACTCTTATCGTAATATACGTAATATCTATTATAAACACGTATATCAATCATGAATGCATCTAGTCTAACCAACTAATGTAACAACTAGTGTATGTATGTCCTGTGAAAACCCCTTTGTATGAATGAAATGTTTGAAAACGGTTATAGTCCAAGTAAAAACATTTAACCTGGTTCTCTATAACATAGGCTCTTGATACCAATCTGTAAACACCCCAATGTGGTCGCATGAGGAATATGGGGTCATGAGAGCAGTTACTTTATAGACAATAGCACAAGATATATATGAGAACGACCTTGAAAAAGAGTCGTAAAACTGATACATTAGATTTAAACAAATTGTTTGTTACAAAAGCCCATAGCCTCACTTGTTCATAGTTGAAAAGGTAAAGATTTTAGCACATAACAAGTATTTCCCCAAAATGAAATGCGACCAAATCTTTAATGCACATGACTTCCAAAATAACGACTACCAATCTATCCCTTGTCTTGTACCTCATTGACCTCTTAAGAAAACATGCTTTAAAACATCAACAATAATGTTGGTGAATTCATAGGTTTGTAAAATGTATAATGTAGGACCACAAGATTTCCTAAGTGTATAATAATGCAATAGATGCAAACATCACAAAAATGTAATTGCGTTTCCCTAAGCTCATGACACTGAAGCTCGACATGTATGAATTGCAATATTAATTGCCTACATTGCCCGTGATAATATTCAACCCGAAACATCCGACATGGTATTCGTCCGGTTTGTACCGACCAAAACCGGCCCAGTGATCGGATACTCACCCAAAAGGGGAGGTCAATTCCCAATATATCTATTTATAACATTCGCGCTTACTCAGTAATTGACAGTTCATGATAATGGGCTCAGTGGGTTATCGCTACTTAGGCAAGCACGTAATCATAATGTAAAAATGTCCACTTGTGTCCAATTATAAAACACTGCACATTTCTCACCCCAAAACTTGTAAATCATTATAAATGTAAAACGTGGGGCTATGAACTCACCTCGAGTAAATGAATCAACAAAATATATAAGATGCGTGAAAAACGTCACGTAAGTGCCCGAGTGCAACCTAATTACTTATAGGTCGTATGGGTACTAAGTACTTAATGTAAATATCACATCACAAGTTATAATGTTACACTACCAACTAATTGTTTAATTTAAAAGTTTAACAATATTTAAATCTCATTTGTTAAATAATATCCATGCATTTGTACTCGTAAAATAAAATTAGTATGCATGTCAATAATTAATTTATTTGTTAAAAACACTAGATTTAACGTTTTTATTATTCGTATAATGTTATCGTATAAATAGTCTAATTGTTTTGTAAAATAATATTTATAAAGTTAAAAACATGTATAAATATTATTATATATATAATACTGCTTTGTTTCGTAAGGATTTTATAGCCCAAACGGACTCGAAAACACTCGTAAACCATATCTTAATTTCTTGACAGCTTTGTATTATTATGTGTAGGAATGCAGAAAATGTTTTATAAAAGTTTCCAACTTTTATAATTTCTAATAAAATATCTATACGTCCAAAAATTATGTAATTTGGCAGGTTTATGTAAAACGTCGTTACAAGCAACTTTGTAGTTTTACACTTACGCTCAATCAGACCCGAAGGCCCTTGAAAGTGAGCTTCAGCAGCTGCTGAAACGTGCACAGTTTCACAGCTTTTATATATATAATATCGAATCTTTGAAACGTCGTATCTTAATCATTTTAACTCCGTTTTTAGCGTTCTTTATATGCACGGATTCGTGACGAGGTGAACTATGTTTATAAAACATCCACTGTTATTATAAATGGTTGTGTCGAAATCAGTAATTCAAAATAAGTTTTATAAGAACACTTTTAGTCGTTTAATTATCCTAATCTCGTAACTAGCATAACTTCTTCGTTATAACTCGGTTTTTCATGTTCTTTACATATTCGGAATCATCTTGAAAAGTACTATTCAAATTAGTAGGGTTTTCATTTTTATAAAACTCGAATTCCAACAGAATCATCAAAACAGTTCGTGTGGTTTAGGGTTTACAAAGATGTGTTTCATAGTTTTGTTACTTGGTTATTTTTGTACAAGCTTTTTTATTTACTTTGTATCATATTCCATACATATTTAGGATCCTCTAGATTATGTCCAACCTTTATCAAAGTGACTTGTCTTCATGATACTATATATATACCCATTTTATTTTGTAAACACATGAACAAAACTAGGTGGTGATAAATAAAACAACAAGTATGTAAACATGTATATGAAGAAATGAAAAGCTTAGAGTTTGGATGACCTTAAGTATGTGCAAGATGATGAAACAAAACCAAGACTCCAAATATAACCAAATCCAAATCAAAAACCCTAGCTTTCTTGCGAAACCCTTTTGATTGTCAAACCAAGCCTTCAAGCCTTCTTGAAATACCTTAAATATGAACCTATAATACTTGTATACTTACTAGAATAAGTTTTGTGAATTGTTTCTTAAGGTTTATATTGGGACGTGGGTTATGGAAGAGAAACAAAGAGATGTTTCAAGTTTTTTCTAGTGAATGTGTATATGAAATACTAGTATTTTACTTCTATATATAACCTCAAGTTAGTCAAAGTTACTATTAGGAAGGTCTTGAATACTATTATAAGAAAACATGGAAGGATGTTGGTCAAGTCCTAGATCAAGTATACTAGTTGTAGCATTAGGCCTAAGAAAGATTTTGTTGGCTAAATGGTCCTTGTTGCTGCCGTGAATCAAAGGGGAGGGGCAAAGGACACAATTTTTGTTGTCTAGATATTTTATGTGAAGGATACTTGAAGCACATGTTGTATTGGTAATTTAATTTATTGAATGGAAGAGTCTACATGATCATATAAATGAAACTTGAATTTCAACTCCTGCATTCTTAAGTGTGGACGACAAGGTGTAGGATAAGTGGTAAAAGTTGTAAATTTTTGGGTATTGGGTATTTGTTGAAGTGTAGATGAGTATTGGTGGTTCCGTGAATGACTAAATATATTTTATCGTGAAACGTAAACACTTTACGTAACCAATAAAAATAAAATGTGCAAAGTTAATAATTATCCTCCAAGTAATCATCTAACACATGCTTGATGTAAACTTTTATTTGTTTGATGCCCGTTTACGTTGAATGATAATTTTTAGTTTACGCGATTTAACTTAACGATTAAAATTAAAAGCAAACGCGTACGAGACTAAAAATAAATAGTGAAATAAATGACATCGTAAAATGACCTAAAAACACAGGGTGTTATAGTATTTCCCCGTTAAATGATCCTTGTCCTCAAGGCTTAAGACGTGTCACTTGACGACGGTGTAGTTTTTATGAAGAGATGCAGATACTTCTTTTGAAATTGGTCTTCACGTTCCCATGTGAACTCAGGACCTCTCTTAGAGTTCCATCGAACCTTGACAATTGGGATACGGCTTTGCTTTAACCGTTTGACTTCTCGATCTATGATTTATACGGGTTCTTCGATGAAATGAAGCTTGTCATCAATATGAAGTCCATCCAATGAAACGGCTAATGGTTCGTCGGCATAGCCCTTCTTCAGGTTAGATACACAAAACGTATTGTAAACCCCGCTCAGCTCTTGAGGAAGCTCAAGCTTGTAAGCAATGGCTCTAACCTTAGCCAACACCTTAAAAGGTCCAACATATCTGGGGTTTAACTTCTCGCGTTTGCCAAAACGTACGGCCCCTTTCCAAGGTGAAACCTTAAGCATGACTCTATCTCCAACTTAAAATTCCATCGGCTTACGTTTTAAATTAGCATAACTCTTTTGTCGATCACGAGCGGCTTAAATTATTTGTTTGATCTGGATGACCTTATCGGTTGTCTCTTGAACTATCTCTGGACCAATAAGTTGAACTTATCCAACCTCGGCCCAACAAACAAGTGAACGACACTTTTGACCGAAAAGTGCTTCATATGGTGCAACCTTGATGCTAGCATGATAACTATTGTTATATGAAAACTCAACTAATGGCAAATGGTTAACCCAACCCTTTCTAAATTCGATCACACAAGCACGCAACATATCCTTGAGGTTTGAATAGTCCTCTCGCTTTGGCGAACCTAGGGTCGCGATCAAAAATGATTGAGACATGTATTCCATGCCTCGTGAATACCTTTTTCAAGTACATTCTTGCCAATCTTTCTATGGGATTAGTTTATGTGTGTTGAACAACCAGGTTACTGTTCCAATAAAAATTAAACCAAAACAAACCAAACTTGGTTTTCTTGTGTTGCCCGAGATCCTCTATCCATGTATTGTCCGATATCTGCTGAAACTAGCAGTTGAAACTATTTCTTCCAGCAGTACAAACTTAAAACTGGCAGTATAAACTTTTTGTTGGCAGTATTAAGTTAACATAGATAGTATTAATCAGTGTTCGAGCCCAAGCAGTAGCATGTCAACTGTTCTTACCACAATCACATACCATATTCAAATACAACCTCCAAGCTTCCATAAATAAACTAGGGTAAACAAACTCTATATCGTGACAGTAGAAGTCATTCCAAACATAGCAACATTAACTATTAACCCTTTGTAGCAGTAATAAAGATCAACGAGGCAAGTATAAATAATTCAATCGAGAGTAGTATTAACCAAACAACAAGCAGTATAAACACATGAACCACACCTGCTGTTACTTGATGTCATTAACACCCAAATGCCATACCTTTCTGCTCCTTCAAATCAATACCTATTGCGTGATCATTCAGAACCCTACTAATGCGATTAGGGTTTTAGTGATCCCATCTCTTAAACTATCACAACAGCATCAAAACACATCAACAACAACAGTGATTAATGTAAAATAATAATGAAATCTGAACAAACAAGTGTAAGTACATCAGCAGATTCATCATGCTTCATACACGAACCAGAAAACCCTACTGCTTCTCTTTGTTTGTAAGAACTTAAACCAAAAACAATCTTTAATGGTGGACAACCTGCTACATCTTCTTCTTGCTTCCCAATACGATTAACAAGAATCTTTTAAAACTTTTATGAACGATCACACAGGTTTCCATACATCAGTTTTTATTTTATAATCATGATTGACATGAATGTTCTACAATCAAACCGATACACACAAACGCAACAACAGATAACGAACAAATAGACTCTATGAATTAGTAAAGATAGCAATAAACATAAAGAATAATTACAGCAACGCACTGAATCCATTTAGCAACACAAACGTGAAAGCCCATCTTCATCTTTTACTACTTGTACCATATATTCCCAGATTCTGTTTTTACCAAATTAGGGTTTCTTTAAAACCCTAACTTTACGAATTTGATCATGAACTCTAAAAAATAGAAAATTCAAAACCCTAAAACCAAATAAACCTTTGTATCCCAGATATATTGATCCACGAGGCTCAAATACTAATTTGTGAATTTCTAAACAACTCCATAGATCGTTGTAAGCTCATTTGGATTAGAACTAATCTAGGATAATGATAACAATGAACATAAAGAATATGCATAGCGAAAATAGCATAAGAACATTGATATCATAACAAGGTTTTCATCATTATCATACACTCCAAGCCCTAATTCTATATGATCAGTATAGAACGGTTACATCAATGAACTGTAACAGGAATCATAAGATCCTTGAGGTTAAACACTAGGCGTTTATAATGAGACTCATGCCTACACACACACCTTTAGTCGACTACATTTTCTGTGCACACTTAAACCCACATGCCTGTATCTCTTTATATACTAGAGATATTAGGTTTTACAAAGGATAAGAACAAATAATATCTTCCTAACTTTTAATATTATCTTCTATATCTTCTATCTGAATAAGGAGATCTTTCAGAATCTTTAAGATCTTCCATCTTTTGAAGAATTCCAGCTTTGCGTTTAAGTTCTTTTATTTTATTCTTTTATTCATTTTGTCTCATCAAATCAAGAATACCAACAAGTATGATGAAGAGTAACAAGTTCTAAACCCTAGTTTAGAATCAAAACCCAAGCTTCTAAGACTAGAAAACCCTAATTTCCAAGGAAACCCTAATCTTACACTTTTCTTGATTAAACCTTTTAAATGCTAAACCAAACCTTCAATACACCTTAGAATATCTTAGGTATGATTCTATAATACTTGAATAATTGGTAATAAATATTGTATGGATTGTTTATTGGTGTTTGTATGAGCCGCGGGCTAGGGTAGGCAAAAGGAGAGAGTTTGTATTGGTTTTGCTTAAGGAAATATATGTATGTGTTATCTACAAGTATGAGCTCCTTATATACTACAAGATTAGTCAAATATACTATTTGGAAAGTACATATACTAAATACCAGGGGGGGGGGGGGGAATAGCCTAATACAACAAGGAGGGAATTAGAGGAGAGTCTTAGTCAAGTTTTACTAGTCATGTACTAGGTAATATGTATACTATTTTTGTACAAGTACTGTTGTTGGTTCAATATTGCTCCTATGTTCCCTTTTGTCTAGTTTATGTCCGAAAATTAGGGGAGGTAAATGGACTAGATGAGTCTTGATATTTTGTGTGAAAATTCTAGCATTACTTGAAGAGTTTTTAAGGTGTAGTTTTAAGTATAAAGAGTATACTTGCAAAGTGTATGTTCTAGTTGGGTTCTTTTATACATAATTCGGCTACAATGATCACATGGGTGAAGTTTTATAAAACTTTGAGTATTGGGTATAAAATGGGTATTTGTTGAAGCGTAGATAAGTTTTGGTGGTTCCGTGAATGCCTAAATGTATTTTATCGCGAAACGTAAACACTTTACGTAACCAATAAAAATAAAATGTGCAAAGTTAATAATTATCTTCCAAAAAAATCATCTAACACTTGCTTGACGTAAACTTTTAATTGTTTGATGCCCGTTTACGTTGAATGATAATTTTTAGGTTATGCGATTTAACTTAACGATTAAAATTAAAAGCAAACGCGTACGAGACTAAAAATAAATAGTAAAATAAATGACGTCGTAAAATGACCTGAAAACATGGGGTGTTATAGTCTTCCCCCATTAAATGAGCCTTGTCCTTACGGCTAAAGACGCGGCACTTGACGACGGTGCGGTTTTTGTGAAGAGATGTGGATATTTCTTTCAAAATTGATCCCCACGTTCCCATGTAAACTCAGGACCTCTCCTAGAGTTCCATCGAACCTTAATAATTGGTATACGGCTCTATTTCAACCATTTAACTTCACGATCCATGATTTCTACTAGTTCCTCGACAAAATGAAGCTTGTCATCAATATGGAGTCCATCCAACGGAACGGCTAATAGTTCGTCGCATATTATTTAAGTTGGACACATGAAATGTATGATGAACCCTGCTCAACTCTTGAGGTAGCTCAAGCTTGTAAGCAATGGCTCCAACCTTTTCCAACACCTTGAAAGGCCCAACATACCTAGGGTTTAACTTCCCCTGTTTTCCAAAACGTACGACCCTTTTCCAAGGCGAAACCTTAAGCATAACTTTATCTCTGACTTGAAATTACATCGGCTTACACTTTAAATCAGCGTAACTCTTTTGTCAATCACACTGCTTTGAATCCTTGTTTGATCGGATGATAATTCACGTTGTCTCTTGAACTAGTTCTGGACCGGTGAGTTGAACTTCTCTAACCTCGGCCCAACAAATAGGTGGACGACACTTTTGATCGTAAAGTGCTTCAAATGATGCAGCCTTAAAGCTAGCGTGATAACTATTGTTATATGAAAACTCAACTAACGACAAATGTTTAACCCAACCATTTCCGAAGTCGATCAAACAAGCACTAGACATAATCCTCGAGAGTTTGGATAGTTCTCTCGCTTTGTCCATCAGTTTGCGAATGGTATGCAGTACTCATATCCAAACTAATACCTAAGGCCTTCTGAAGTGACCTCTAGAAATTTGATGCGAACCTAGGGTCGCGATCACATATGATTGAGACATGCATTCCATGCCTCGTGACTACCTATTTTAGGTACATTCTTGCCAATCTTTCCATAAGATCAGTTTCCCTCATTGGTACGAAGATTGCAGATTTAGTAAGTCGGTCAACAATCACCCAAATGGTGTCATAACCTGTGACGACTTAGGAAGATTCATGACAAAATCCATAGTTGATAAATCAATAATCCCACTACCCATTGAGGTGTCTCTGGTTGCACCAACAAACCCGATGGCCTTTGGTGTTCAAACTTGACCTTAGCACATGTCAAATAGTTGCTAATATAGGTGGCAATGTCGGCCTTCATATTGGGCCACCAATATAGCTTCTTCATGTCCTGATACATCTTGTCAGAACCCGGATAGATAGAGTATTTTGACTTGTGGGACTCGTGCGTGACACAGTCCTTAAATCACCATAACATGGTAACCAACTCCTGCCATTTAAGCATAGAGTTCCATCGGCGCGGGGTTCCAACTTTTCCTTCGGTATATCCTTCTTGATCATACCTCCTACGTCTTCCTTTTTGAGGTTCTCTGGTTTTTGTACTTCTATTTGAGCTTCCAAAATTTGTTTGGGGAGATTCAAACCAATAGTCATGACTAAGGCTCGAACCCGTAATGGCTTATTTCGTTATTTACGGCTTAATGCATCGGCCACTACGTTTGCTTTCCCCGGGTGGTAACGTCTTTCACAATCGTAATCGCTGAGAAACTTTAACCAACGACGTTGCCTCATGTTTAGCTCCTTTTGATCAAGAATGTGTTGTAAACTCTTATGATATGCGAACACCGTTGGTTCCGTACAAATAGTATCTCCAAATTGTTAGAGCAAACACTACCGATCCAAGTTCCAAATAATGAGTCGTATAATTTTTCTCATGAATTTTCAATTGGTGTGATGCATAAGCAATTACTTTCTCTCTTTGCATTAATACAACACCCAATCCCTTATGCGAAGCATCATAATAAACCACAAAGTCCTTGCTTCCTTCGGGTAGAGCCAGAATTGGCGCACTGCACAACTTCTGCTTTATTAAATGGAAGGAGGCTTCCTCCTTGTCACCCCAATCAAACTTAACTCTTTTCTGAGTAAGCTTGGTTATTGACTTGGTGATGTTCAAAAATCCTTCAATGAATCTTTAATAATACCCAGTAAGACCTAAAAATTAACGAATCTCCATTGGTGTTTTAGGAGATGCCCAATCTTTTATGGATTTGATCTTGGCGGGATCCACGTAAATGTATTGACTATCAATCACATGGCCGAGAAATTGTACCTTGGGAATCCAAAATTCACATTTAGAGAATTTAGCATACAACTCCTCTTTCTTAAGCAATTCCACAGAAATGCCTTTAAGAGTTTCTTCGTACTTCCTTCTTCGTTCCCTTAAATAGATGAGGATTCATCAATAAAGACAATCACAAACTTATCTAAATATGGCTTGCACACCCGATTCATGAGATCCATAAATACCGCCGGTGCGTTCGTCAAACCAAATGGCGGAACTCGTAATGACTATATCGAGTTCTGAATGTCGTCTTTGGAATATCTTCTTCACGTACTCAAAGCTGGTGTAGGTTAACCTGATCGCGAGTTTAGTTCCTATCTTAGAATAGAACGTAGATCCATTTGTTAGTGATTAGTTCAAGTTGATGCGGAATAGCGAGTCGTGATCTTGGAGAGAGTGAGTAGGGGGGCGCTGAGGTGTCGTATCACGTCGTTAAGCTTGGTGTTATTCTCGGGTAGTGCGGAAGTGGCAGGCGAGAGGTGTCTGGGAAATGATCCATTCTCTTCTTGGACAAACATGAAGGTATCGCATGGATGCGGTGCGCGAAGGAGGGGAGTGGTGTGGGAACTAGGCCTTATAAAGCCTTTGTCGGAAATCTCTTACAGCTGATCTGACAATTCTTTCATCTCAGACGGAGCCAACCGATAAGGTGCGCGTGCTACAGGTGCAGCACCAAGTATCAAATCGATTTGGAATTCCACTTGTCGAGTCAGAGGAAGACCCGACAAGTCCTCGAGAAATACTTCAAGGAAAATCTCGAACGATCGGTATGTCCTCAAGTCGCTTCCCCTCCGACTTGTCTTTAGTCTTCTTTGTAGTAACATGTGCCAAAAAGACATGACAACCTTTTAGTATGTACTTCTGCGTTTTAGTGCATGAGATGATGTTAAGACGAGTCTTGTTTCCCTGGTCGCTTCCGTCACCATGAACAATCAACGTTTCATTTCCCAGGGAATACGAATGATTTTCTCGACACAAACAATGACAACTTGGTACTTTGCCAACCAATCCATACCAATTATGACGTCGAAACTACCAAGTTCTACGGGCATTAAGTCGATATTGAATGGGTGATTTAAGAAGTTTAATGTACAACCCCGAATGATAGTGTTTAACCCAATTATTCTCCCATCGGCTAGTTCAACATCATAATAATGATCTAAGATAGTTGGTGAGATATCAATTTAGGAGCTCAATGCAATAGACACAAAACTTCTATCGGCACCAGTATCAAATAAGATAGAAGCATAGCGGTTGTTTAGAATGAACGTACCCGTAACGACGTTGGAGTTCGGGTTTGTCCCTGCATGGCCTACCACATACACTTTTGCTGAAGCATTGCCATTCCTAGCTGGGTTGCCTCGGCTGTTGTTTTTCAGTTTTGGACACTCCCTCTTGAAATGTCCCTGGGCTCCGCACTCAAAGCAAGTAGCTTTCTGACCTGCCCTAGTGCCCCTTTAGTTGTTAGTAGTATTGGCATTTACACTACTCCTACAGTCACGGGCCAGATGGCCAAATCTGTTGCACTTGTGGCATTTGGGAGCACACTGACCATCATGGTGATAGTTTCATTTAGAGAACAGAGGTTTAGATCCTCCGTAAGGTTTCTTCTTGCCAGACCTAACAGTGTAAGCCCTGCTAGTGTTCTGCTTCTTGTTTTGTTATTGTTGGTTCTGATTGTTCCTTGACATGTCATCAAACTTTCTCTTGTTTTCAGCCTGACGTTAAGCAAAGGTGCTGATCTTCTCGTCCACCAGTTCAGTTACAAATTTAATTGCATCCTGCATGGTCTTTGGCTTAGATGACATTACACTTCCATGAATCATGTCGGGCAAACCACCGACATACCTCTTGATCTTATTCGACTCTTCAGGAAACATCCTAGCACACATCAATGCCAGTTCCTAAAAACGTTGGTTATAGCTTACCACATCGGTACCTTTAACCTTCAGATTCCACATCTCAACCTCCAACTTCTTAAGCTCGCCCCTTAGGCAGTACTTGTCGGTCATCATCTTTTTTAGGTTTGTCCAAGTCATTGCGTATGCAACATCGTGACCAACAGTCCTAACATAGAAGTTCCACCATGTTTGAGAACTTCTAAGAAAAGTATAAGTGGCAAACTTGATTTGGTTTTCCATAGTGCAGTTGCTTATATGGAACACAATTTCCATTCTTTCAAACCACTGAGTCAACTCGACAACTCCTTCAGTACCCTTAAAATATAGGGGTTTGCCTTTCATGAATTATGGGTAAGTGCACTCACGAGCAAGAAGGGCTTGTCTCCTTACACCCGTTCCCGAATTATGGTT
>BQNB010149425.1:0-16170 GCA_026074375.1 Tanacetum coccineum | reverse complement strand
TTTTGCCATTTTTGGTCTGTTTTGGGTTTAATTGGGTCATTTTAGGTACAAACGGATATGTGTATTCTACACTTATCAATAAGCAACATGTAAAGGCGATTTTGGTGTAATCCTAAAATTTACCAATTTAAACAAGTTACTCCATCTAAACCTATAGTACTCATCACTGTGGTCTCGAGTGATATACCAAGCCAAGTTTTAAAGTCTACAACATCACCGGCACACTCATATTTTATGGAATTTAGGTAAGCATTTGGAAACGAAAAGGCTAAATCCTCATAATATCTAACAAGGGTTATTGTGTGCGGGTTATGTATCAAGTAATTTCACAAAAGTATGCTTTAATTTTTTTTACTTTGAGCATAATTTAAGCATTTTAATGTGAAAATTAGGTAAGCATTTTAATGTGAGAATTAGGACAAGTAAACATTCTAATTCCATCCCCCCACTTGAATTATACAACGTCCTCGTTGTATATATAAAACATTAAATACGGGAATTTAAAAAGAATTAAAATGAGAAACTCCCCTAATATTTGCTCAGTAGATTCTCCAAGTTGCATTTATAAGCAAGATTGTGTTGAACAACTGCTTTGAATTTTCAAGAATCCAACACTTCAAGATCTTCCAGATTTGTAAATTCTCCACCAATATTCGTCGACATTTCTTTCACGAGGTCCTGTATAAATTCTCAGAAAACAAATGCAATTCTATCTCCGTGTATTCGTTTGGTTAGACTGAAAATAAATACCTAAAAGTTTACAGGAAGTCGATACGCCATATCCATACCCCAGGATACACCGTATTGATACATGTGTCGTATACGTTGTATTCGTTTAACAAATACGCCGTATAGACTGTGCTGAAAATAAAGACTGGATAACGTTCAAATAGTTAATACGCCGTATCCATGGGGTTTGGATACGCCGTTTAGACAGTCTGGGAAGACAGACTCGATAAAAATTGAAAATACATTTCGGGTTGTCTCTTGGCAAGCACTTTTGTTTACAGAAAAGTATTTAAGTTAGACTTGCCCCAATTTAATCTCATCCTTATAAAACAATTTGGGGTCGATCAAGATGCCAAATGGCACATACAAATTCTTGATTAGGAAAACGAATGACATCCCTTTGTTAAGATGATTCCAAATCATGATATTAAAATTTAGTCCCTTGATAAAAGTTTCAGTTTTGAAAAATTTATTAGATGTATCATGAATTGTTTCCAAAAGCTTATTTGACCTATGTGCATAGGCACCAACATCGGTATTTATTACATCAGGTAACAGTTTGACAGATAAATCCCCCAAAGAGTGTTCAATATCGATTTTATCATCATCATTGTCCTTATCCGATTTTAAATCATTGGGATAAACTACGTTGAAAGGAAATAGATCATTAAAGTTTAAAACCTTTTGTTCCTCTTCATCACATTCGGACAATGATGTTTCATCTTTAAAATTAAATTCATCGATACGTTAAGGACTTACAATAGGTTCAGTTAAGAAATCTAATTTAGACGTTAGAGCATCATTGTAAAAAATGGCTGGAAATTCTTTCTCAAAATCTTTAAAGTAGTTTAATCATCAAAATAACTGACCGTAGGCCCGGGTGATGGAAACAAAGGCATATTAACTTTATCATTATCTTTTTTTGAATCCGTTTTTAAATTGTTGGCATAAATTATTTTATAAGAAAATGAGTTTTTGTCAAAAATTGCTGTGTAATCTTCATCGTCGGATTCGTCAAACGATATTCTAAAGTCAATTTCATCGTTGATAGGAGTACTTACTTGAGATTTGCACCGAAGTGTATCCTGAGGTGCAAAGGCATCGTTAATGACTATAGCTGGGAAATCAGCTTCCCCCTAGCTAAGGTCATGAAGATTGTCATCAACCCTGATTTTTCCATATGTAGCAGTTTGCCAGTTAAACACCCGACCACGCCTACGAGCTTTTTCTTCTTCAAGCTTGATATATTCTTCCATAGTCATGTTTGGATCATCCATCCTAAAATAAACTTACTAGAAAGGCAGTAAAATAATCAATACGTCGTATCACACAAACACAATAAAAAAACAATAATACAAATTACTCTAAACTACACTATTTCTAAGGGTTAGATCTAATCTAATGTTAAAAACAAAAATATCAAATAAAAATCAAGATTAATTTTCACTCCTCGGTAGTGGCGCCAAAAACTTGATGTGTCGTTGTGTGGTGTATATTTTATTGATTCAAGTTTTAAATTTAAATTTTGCCGACTAAACCAAAAACAATACTTTAACGAGCAGTGTACCCGATCGTTAGTAGTTCCATGGTAAGTAGGGTCTCGAACACTTGAAGCGAGGTTAAATCTATCAATTTAATTAATATCTTGGTTATCTAATCTATTTTAATTCTATTCTATTCTAAACCCATGTCAGTCTAAATCCTAATTCTAACGGGAAAAGGGGGTTTTCAGCCAGAAAGACTGGTACGGTTTGGTTGGTAACTACAATCAATTCAAGGCACTTTAACTCACGCAAACTAATAAACAAAAGATAAAAGAGCGGTCAAGCCAAATATAAGAAAAATGTATTAACCATTATTAATCCGATTAGAATGTTGGTTTGTTTATTAAATGCAATGATTTCTTCTCTCGAGGTGGCATATCATTCGTCTCAGGTTCGAGCCCTGCTCACCTGGGGCTTCCCCTAATCCCAACGTTTTTGTTTTTGCCATTTTTTTAACTTTTTAGAAGACTTAAAAATAAGCAACTTTTACAAAACCACTTTTTTTATAAGCAAAAAATAAGCACTAAAATAAGCACTAAAAGGGACAGAATAAGCTAAACTACACCAAGAGACTTAATGCTAACTGTTTGGCTTATTAAGCAATAAATAAGCAAAGAAAACTTAAATTAAGCTAAGACATGAACTTAACTACACCTAATAAGCATATTTGAACAAAAATAAGCAACTAAAATAAGCTAGAAAGACAGAAAACTCAAAAAGCTATAAAACTTAAAAATTTTAAGCTAAAATGCAAATAAGCTCAAATAAGCTCTAAACTAAAGGAAATAAGGTAAAGTGGGCTTAAACTAACCTAATAAGCTAAACTAAACCTAAATTAAGCAAATGCAATAAGCTAATAAGCCTAAATAAGTAAAAGAGCTTTTTGGCCAAACTGTTATGCAAACAGCCTAAAGGGGACTTTTCTAGCTTATTTTTAAGCTAGAGAAAGGATCCTTATGGCTTAGTGGCTTATACCTTAAAAGATGGCCAAAAAGTTACAATAAGCAACAAGGAAAAAGCAGTTTTTGAAATTTCAATCAAGCACTTTAAATGCTTATGAGAAAAGCTATCTCGCACAGTATTTCAACACTTATGAAACATTTTGCCAATCTTTACAAATGACCACTTTTGAGCCTTAAAAATAGCACTTAAACCGATCCTTATGACCTATATACCTACTAACCGATTAATTTTTGACTCAAAGAATAAGAATCTACATTCAAATGGAGTTTCGAAATTCACACTAAGCCATAGAAGCAAATGAACGCACTTTCTCAAAAATTGTGAATACTTAGCAAATTTTTGACAAGAACTGTGACACAATACAAACCAACTATTGCAGGGGGCCTTTTGCTTAAAGGTTTAGAACCTCTTTTAACACTTAAAATTAATCAAAATGAACACTTAAACAAAATAAGCTAAGATCAAACAATAAGAACATGATTCACAACCAAAACTCACAGATTCAAACACAATAATCATGAAAACTTGATTTTAAAAATTTTAAACTAAAAAGCTCAAACAAACAGGATTTTAAGATTGATCTAAGCTAAACTAAATTGACCCAAAAGACATAAATCATTTTGACCCATTTTGACCTTCAAAAATAGTTAAACCAAACACCCCTTTAAATCCTGTTTTGATATTTTTAAACTGATTTAAGCCACAAATTGTAAAGACCAGATATTAAATAAGCTATACTAACAATATTAAGCAAATTTAAACAACCAAAAAGCACTCAGATAAGCTAGAACAGATTATGCAAGTTTATAAGCTACTTAAGACAAAATTTAAGCAAAACTTCAAACCAATGATCTCTAAACTAGAAATCAAGCATAATAAGCACTAAACATCATAAGCAAACATAAATAGGCAAATATAAGCAGGCAATAAGCACAAATAAGCAATTAAATAGTAAATAAGCTAAAAATGGAAAGGTGAAAAACTTACAAAATCCTTGGTTAAACAGGGAAAACAATGCTCAAAAGAGCTTATCTACAAGCTCTAGCTTATCAAAGATAAGCTAGTAGTGTCCATAAGCCCATCCAAATTTAGCTTATATCATTCAAGTCTGTTGAGTATTTGAGGGGTGAATTTTTTTTGTGTTTTTTGTAAATTTCTTAAATACTTTCTATTAAATGAAAAGCAGATTAATAATATGCTTAAATAAGAGCTTAAAACAGCTGTGGAAGGCTTTTACACAATAAAAATTCATAAAGATAACTTAAAACTCAGTTTTCTCATTATATGATAAAAAGTTTAAAGGCTTGGAAATTGAAGACCATTATTAAATGACCTAAAAATAAGCTGAAAATTACACTAGGTGAAAAACTTAAGTAAAAAAACTCTCGTCATCCAAAGGTTACAATTGAGCCTTTTTATTACTATAGCAACAGAAAAATTCTAGGACTTGTGCTTTCTTTGTAAGAGCTCCTGCGGGTTTTTTTGTGTTTGTTGTGTGAGAGGGATCCAAAGAATCATCAAAGCCTGTCCAAATTCGAGTAGTGCCAAGTTCTATGATCATAGCCATTGATTTTGTCTTTGTTCCTTAGACCGAATTAGGGTTAGGGGATTGCCAAAGTGGCAATTGGTGGGATAAGGTGTGTAAAGGTGTTGGTCGACATAGGGGAGAAGAAAGAGGGATAGTGTCTTGTCTGGTAGTGAGGACAGGACACACTTAGGGAGATAATGAACAATGTTCACGCCTTATTTTGAAGACTGGAAAATGGCAAGTTTAGTCCCTAAGAGTGTATAGTTGTATGGCATCCTTCGTCCTTGTACTTTACAAATTTGGCCCTTGAAGTTTTATATTTGTTTGCATCGTTAGTCCTTTTAAGGACTAACGGTGTAAGGGATAAAAGGGTTGGGGTAAACGGGAGTGTTATAAAGGGGTTAAGTGGTTATGGTTTGGGCTAGTTGTGGGCCGCGTATATTAAACTGACTTGGCTTTTTTTTATAAGGTTAGGTTTAATAAGTCTTCTTGTAATGTATAAATAGGTTGACCCGACCTATTAGATGGGTACGGGTTGGCCCATTTAACATTTATTTGATATCGGTTCCGCCTTTGACTTTGACTTCTGTCGGGCGTTGACTTTAGGTTTTCTTTTTGATTTGGATATGATCTTGACTTTTTTTTCACGACTCTTTCCGGTTCTCGTGCTGATTTTTGTCGTTTTGGCTTTAGACTTTTTCCTTTTCTTGGATATTGTTTCTGCACAATACAATGCAAAAACATAAAAATTACAATGTACTTTGGTAAGTTTTTGGTAATTTAAGTCCGTTTTAACGTGGTCTAGTTGTGTAATTAAAACACATACCAATTGTCGTTACGAGTACTAACTGTGGTTCACAGAGGTGTTTCATTTGATAGTCAAAATATCATTTCGAGGACTTATAGTGGGAATTTCAGTTTCAACGGATTCGAGGCGGGAAACGTCTTTCATATACCAGATTTACCATCGTTGCAGTTTCTAGTTATATTTAACGCCAGACGCACGAGCTTTTTCTTCCTCAAGCCTGATGTATTTTCCATAGTGATGGTTGGGTCGGGCCATATTTTACTATAATAAATTTGCCTAGGATAGTAAACTAATCAAATAGCTAAATACGCGTATTCAGTAAATTGAATACGCCATATTGATGATAGAGTCGAATACGCTGTATTGGTTTAAAAAAAATTATACGCCATATCTAATAAATTGAATACGCTGTATTGGTTTGAAAATCTTTTACAGCGTACTTTGAATAATGCAGAAAACACATAAACATAATATGCAAAAAACAAACACACAAATATGAAAATTAATTTAAGCTACACTAAACTAAACTAAAACACTAATAAAAACAAGAATTACACACTTCACTCTCTCGGCAGTGGCACCGGAATACATGACGTGTCAGTGTTGTAGGTGTTATTTTATGTATCAAGTTTTACTATTTATTTTATGTCGACTATACCTAAAAACTACACTTTAACGAGCAGTGTACCTGGTCAGATGGAGTTTCATGGTAAGTAGGGGGTCAATCATTAAGAGCAAGAGCGTTAATTCCTAATTCTATCAGTATTTTAATTATCTAAGTTAAACTTAAAAATAATGCAAAAGGGGGTTTTTAGTGAGGAGTATGCACGAGTTTGGGTTATCTAAACTAAGGTTTTGATGACAAGTAAAGCAATAAACACACACAAGAAGATAAACAAACGATATAGGAATGATCAAGAACTAATGTAAGGAAAACATATCAACCATGAATAATCCGATAAACGAGGTTTTGTTTATTAGTGCAATGATTGTCTTATCTCGAAGGGATATCATTCATAGACTTAGGCGGTACTTCTTCCGAAGACCTAGAAACGTTAATTCTATCACAATAGATGCCTCGCATAAATCAGCATAGTTGATTAATTACTTAGGGAATTAAACTGGTGCTCTTACTAAACCCTAGCTCATGGAGACTTTACCCACTTACTACTTAACGCCTCTTTATATACTAGTAGTCCAATGTTCGAGTCCTTACCATAGATAAGAACATACTCGTTGATCCAAGGTCACTTATGGCTAACTAAGCTCACTAAACTAAAGGCAATAATATGTATATATTTATATTGTCAATATTATGATCTATGATTCTAGATATATTAACTTGCAATATGGGAGCTATCAGACTTCTTAGCCTACACCCAAATATCACAATGTTATAGCGCATTAACTATGTAGACTAGACACCAGTGACAGAATAGGTCGTATACTTAAGCACGTAAAACGGAAACTAAATGATAAACATAAAACAACAAACCAACGATAAAATTAGCAGTCAAGACAAACAAACGAAAATTAACCTCATACACTGGTGATACCTACAGGTATCAGTGATTAGTCATGTAAAAATACACCGGTTTGATATATGAAACGATTAAAATAAAGAACTTAATCAACGATATTCGGTTGCGGCAAAGATTACCGAGTTTTCCTATGATTTTGATACTCTTTTCTTACTTCTAGGATCCTTTATTTCGTCTCTTGTTCGTCTTGGTGGTTTAGGGATCTCACTTGCATACCTAAAACTGAGTTTGGTTCGTCTATTCATAGTTGGTAGTCGGTTTGACACGTCGTATCGAGCAATGTGGGATATGGCGTATTAGGGATTTCTTAGAGTAAGGACCACGTTTGATATCTTCCAGAATCTTTGTGTATAATAAACCTTGGATACGGTGTATAGCGATCTGGATCGACATATTGAGCTGAATTCTTCATGTATTGGGAAGTGTAGGCACGGATACTCATTATTTCTAGCCTGGATCTGGCGTATTTAGGTCAAACAGTTGATTCTTCTTTGTTGACAAAGGTATTATATACGGCGTATCATTGATGTGGATACAACGTATTCTTCAAAGTCAGGGAAATGGTCTTTTAATTCGTTAAAGTCTTGGATACGTCGTATAGGTCTAAAATAATATGGCGTATTTGCTGTCAGATCCGTAGCCTATTTCTCAAAACTTTCGTTTATGCTACCCAAAAGGTGCTTTTAGCATAACATCACCTACACTAACTCCTACTTCCTGCAATTCCTAAATACAAAAACAATTACGTAACAATTTCTTTGAATAAATATACATCTAGTTTAATTAATGGGATAAATGATGTTAAAAAATCGACGTTATTTGATGTATCAGTGGCTTGTTTAACTACTAATTAAACTAATATCTAATCTACTGGTGATAACTTTATGATAATTAAATTTATTTAATTAATCATGCACTACTTATCAGATTGCTTCTCCTAATCCTGTTGCCTTGTCACACTTGTGATGATATGTGTAAGTATTTCCTAGGTCATGAACGGATTACACGAACCCGCCGTCTATTTAATATTTTGTTAGGGCAACGCATAAGTAAGGTAGTATGAAGACTATTACAAGGCCCCTAAGACTACATTAAATGCATGTGAAATATTTTAAAAGGGATCAACCATATAAAGGGGCAAGGTAGTATGAAGACTATTACTCGATGGTATCCTTTCTACGCACTGGTTTCCCATAGAAGTGTTAAACGATACAAACAAAAGCTGGTTTTCTAGAACCCTAACGCGCACAATCATAAATCAAGAAACAACAGTAAACGGATCTACAATCTGACTTTCATGCAATCATAACCAAATACAAAGGAGGGTTTGGCCTCGCATGTTATAAAGAAAGCAAAGAGACAAATCAATCACACAACATATATACATATATTGAATGATTAAAGATAAATAACCTTACTTGAATTAAAATATGGATTCAAGGTAGTTCAATAGGGTTTTGAGGCCCTAAAAACAACCTACGAAGGTGCTACAAGCGCTAGGGTTGTCTCCTAAAGTATATAGAGTTCACACTCTGAAACCTAAATCGGTTTAATATATATAGTGATATCGCTGCGATGGCGTCGCGTTGTAATCGTGACGCCGTTGCCATGTGGATAATTCTAGATCCTTATTAAGTCAGCCACGTCCTGACGCCGTCACTAAATCTTCTGACACGATCACTTGATGGATCACGACGGTGTCGCTTTATGCCTGCGATGCCGTCTCCACGCTCTGTAACAATATTTCTTCATAGCTTTGGTGTAGGTCCGTAATCTCGTTCGTTTCTTCTCCAAATGAGCCTAAGTCAAATGTGTTTCCTCCAAATGCCATCCAAGTGCTAAAAACCTGAAAACAAACGATTAAGCACATAATCTAGGCATATTTGCATGATTTAGGGGGTTAAATGATTTGATATAGGTATAAATGACACTCTCTTCAGCAAATAGGCTTACTCTCCTAGACATATCATTTGAGGGTCATTTAACCTACTCTTTAAAAGTATTTTATGACATAACCTTTTAGACCTCATAAATAAAAGCATAGAAAGTACATACTAGCACCTCACGTAAGTGTTTGGGATTATCTTTTTCTTTTGGGTGTAAAATAAGTTATAACATAATGGGGAAACGGAAAATCAACACTCATTACCTGTCATAGCATATAAATTACCTTAGGCTTGGTAAGATCAAACCTCTACGCTAGATGCAGCATTATATTAATATCAAAGAGGTTCTTTTAAGTTTGTGGGGTGTAGTGTAAGATACATATCATGGAACAGATAGGATATGATCATTTAGGTGATTTAGGTGAATTTGGAGGGGAAGTGTTAGCTAATTATTTACACGAATACATGCTGGTTTGGTTGCTAAGCCAAGACTCACAAAACTCTACATCTATCTCTTTAATTTTGTTTCTTGACTATATGATAAACATAAACATAAGCAAATGACAGCCCGTACAAATTTTTTCACTTTTTTTTATATACATTTTTTTCGTACACTTTTGATCTGCCATTGCTTAAACATATAATATATCATGAGGGTTTATAGATGCACCTCTACACTTGAAATTTTACATACTCAATTATTACAATCTAACTAATGACCCAAATTGAGTTGGATCAAAATAACATGGAGATTATTTGACAAGCATATGGGGGTATTGATTTAACTTTTCTTCCCCATTATTCTATAAAATAAATACCACCATGAATCCCAATTGTCCCAAGACTGTATTTACAAGGATAAGGACTTAGCAACCGTGTACTCAATAGTTAACTTGGGTTAAAACAATAATGCACTAAAAGAGAGTACATACAAGGTAGACTACAGAGATTTAAGTGTAACAATTGGTTCAAGGGTTAACAATGCTCTTCATTAGTAGTCTGGCTTAACCAGAAAATTACAAGAACCTTGAAAAGGATAGGCTCGAAGGTTATACTAGGGGTATCCTGCACTAAAAATGAGTGAATGGCAAGGGTGTGGGATTATTATATGATCGATGTGACCATCATAACAAATACATGTTTAAAACATGGGTTAATCCTAGTGCCTTTTATCTAGCAAATCCTAATACTCACTATGCGGTCTCGGGATGCATCACAAAAACAAGTTCTAGAATTTAATACACTACTGGTACACTTATATAATTTAATACCAATACCAATGTTCCCAAAAATGCGACAAAGACCATACGTACACATCCGTAACAACGAAATATACATATATGACTGCATTCGAACCTTAACTCGAACAAGCTAAAGGTATATACTATCGTGGGTATCAAAAGTGGATACCTGAATTCCTATAGATCTAAAGGTGAACCTCACATTTTTAGGGTGGAATTTTAAGGGTTTTTGTGCTAGTCATATACATTCCTATCCATGAGACGCTATTAATACTCGTTTTGCGTCGATATGTGTCATAAACAATTTTAAATTTGGGTCAAAATTACCTTTTATGCTATGTTTTGATATATTACCCATCATTTTAAGGAACATGCAAATGGAAATTGAAGGAATAGTTTCTAAGGATTATTTCCCCCTACACTTAAGTTGAACATTGTCCCCAATGTTCTATAGAAGTACCCATAAAAATGAATCAAAGGAAAAGAAAACAAGTAAAAAAAACTAGTACTCCTTTGGTTTCCTCAATAATGGAGAAGAAACATGCGATAACTGGTTAAATCGTCCTTCAAGAATCATCCAATGAAATTTCCTAAGAACTTTCAAGCTTCTTCTTATCAAATATAACCTGTAAATCAAAGACAAAGACAACTACACCAAGCGTAAAATCCATGGGTAAATGATAAATACAACCTCATTAACTATGTTTAGACTCTATAAAAGCAATAAAGATAGGATGAATGTGTTAATGTAATTATGGTTTCTTGCAGGTTTTAGGAGAATTACAAATTCCAGAAATCATACAAGATTAATTTCTCAAAAATTGAATTAAAATTGAATTTTCCTGTAGCAGGCATGGTGTCGCCGTCAAGATTAATCCTAACGCCGTCTCCAGAGTCTGTAAAGAAGAATTTTTTTCTTTTCTCAAAAACTTCTTGTACGCAAGTTCCCATTAGATATTTCCTGCAAATTTTACTACAAAATCCACAAAATTGATTAACACAATCATATGACTTAAAACAAACACACAAGACTCACAAGACACACCTAAAATGCAAGAAAATAAAGGATTGGGTTGCCTCCCAATAAGCGCTTTTGTTTATTAATGAGTCTTTTAGCTAGACTCACCCTTACAGATAAATTTCTTTTAACCCGCGGCAAGGCTTGCCTTGCCATTTTGATTAAATGGTTCCTCATGATAATGTTTAACGCTATGACCATTCACCTTAAAGCTTGTTCCATCAATGTTAAATAGTTTAATAGTTTCATATGGATCTGCGTGTTTCACCGTAAAAGGACCGGACCATATAAACCTAAATTTTCCCGGAAAGAGTTTTAATCTTGAGTTAAAGAGAAGGACACGATCACCGATTTGGAATTATTTCTTCTCCTTTAGACGAGTATCATCCCACTTCTTAGTACGGTCTTTATACATTTTGGAAGTCTTATAGGCTTAAAGCCTTAACTCTTCTAACTCATTAAGCTGATTGTTTCTTTCTACACCTACTTCGAAAAGATCCATATTGCACATATTCAATGCCCAAAATGCCTTGTGTTCAATTTCAAAGAGTAGATGACGTGCCTTACAATAAACCATCCTAAATGGTGTGGAACCCATAGGTGTTTTGAATGCAGTCTAAAATGCCCATAATGCATCATCTAGTTTGTCCGACTAATTTTTTAGATTGCTTCCAACCATTTTCTCTAAAATCTATTTGAGGGCACGATTGGTATTCTCTACTTGACCACTCATTTGCGGATGGTATGTAGTTGAAAACCTATGAGTCACCCCATAACGTTGTAAGGCCTTTTCTAATTGGTGATTGTAGAAGTGGCCTCCCCTATCACTTATTAGAGCCTTAGGGATACCGAATTGAGAGAAAAGCTTTTTTAAAAATTTGACAACCACTCTAGCATCATTAGTGGGTAAAGCTTGAGCTTCAACCCATTTCGAGATATAGTCGATTGCTACTAGAATGTACTTATTCCCGTAAGAGGTTGGAAAATGGCCCATGAAATCAATACCCTGAACGTCAAAAACTTCACACACTTATATAGAGTTTTGTGGCATTTCATTATGGGTGGAAATGTTTCCTGCTCGTTGACATGCATCACATGCCTTTACAAATTCATGACCATCCTTGTAAACTGTGGGCCAATAGAAACCACATTCAAAAATCTTTCTAGCCGTTGCGTTGGCTCCATGATGACCACCAGCAGGTCCTTGGTGACAGTGATAAAGGATTTGTTTAGCTTCTTTCCCAAACACACATTGACGAATTATCATATCTGTACATACCATAAAGAGATGAGGATCATCCCAAAAGTAATATTTCAAATCAGAAAATAATTTCTTCTTTTCTTGCATGGTCATACCATTTGGTAATTCTTTCACCGTGAGATAGTTTGCAAAATTAGTAAACCAGGGTTCTTCTAAACTAAAATCAATTTTCATAATAGACTCATCCAGGAATCTATTATCAATTTCGGCCTCAATGAGTTCTTCATTTTCATGATTTTCAAGACGAGAAATGTGATCAGCAGCTAGATTTTTTGCACCTTTCTTGTCTCGGATCTCGATGTCAAATTCTTGTAAGAGAAGTAACCAACGAATGAGACGAGGCTTTGCATCTTGTTTAGAGAAATGATATCAAAGAGTAGAATGGTCGGTGTAGACGATTGTTTTAGAAAGAATGAGATATTGCCTAAATTTATTAAAAGCAAAAACAACAGCCATGAGTTCCTTCTTAGTGGTAGTATAATGCTCTTGAGCCTCAGTCATTGTTTTGCTTGCATAGTAAATTGGCTAAAAATACTTTTTGTTCCTTTGTCCCAATACGGCGCCTACCGCATAATCACTGGCATCACACATTACTCAAATAATTAGAGCTTTAGTTGGCTTCTTTCATTAGCAGTTAGGTCATAGGTCATGTAATTTTTGAAAAACCCTTTATGAAATGATGATAGAACCCTGCATGACCCAAGAAACTTCGAATCGACTTGACGTTAGTAGGGTGAGGATGTTTTGATATAGCTTTAATTTTTTCCCTATCTACCTCAATCCCAACACGAGATATCTTATGCCCTAAAACGATACCTTCCTTGACCATGAAATGATACTTTTCCCTGTTAAGGACTAGGTTAGTTTCCTCACAACGAGTAAGCTTTTTATTAAGGTTTGACAAACAATGGTCATAGGAACTTCCCAAAACAGAAAAATCATCTATGAAAACTTCCTTATCGTCTTCAATTAGTTCATGAAAAATAGCCATCATGCATATTTGAAATGTTGCAAGTGCATTACATAATCCAAATGGCATTCTATGATACGCAAATGTGCCATATGGACATGTAAATGTTGTTTTTTCCTGGTCTTCCAGAGCAATTGGAATTTGGAAGTAACCTAAAAATCCATCTAGAAAGCAATAATTGTCATGACCAGCTAGTCGTTCGAGCATTTGATCAATGAATAAAAGAGGAAAATGATCTTTTCTTGTCGCGTCATTCAGTTTCCTATAATCAACGAACACTCTCCATCTTATAAAAATGTGTTGAGGGATGAACTCATTCTTTTCGTTCCTAACTACTGTCATACCACCCTTCTTTGGTACCACTTGTACTTGACTCATCCAAGGACTATCAGATATGGGGTAAATTATACCAGCATCCATAGGTTTGATAACTTCTTTCTTCACAACCTCCTTCATGTTTGGATTCAATCTTCTTTGTGGTTGCACACAAGGCTTATATACTTCTTCCATAAGTATTTTGTGAGTACAAAAAGAAGGATCTATCCCTTTAATATCTGAGATTCCCCATGCAATGGCTTTTTTATGGGATCTTAAGACCTTTAAGAGTTTACCTTTTTTTAGAGCGGATAGGGAAGAGGAGATAACCACCAGGAGTTTGTCATCTCCTTAAAGGAAGGCGTATTCCAAATGATCGGGTAGTGCTTTTAACTCCACTTTTAGTGGCTTGTCCACCGAGGGTTTCAACCTATTTTCTGGATTTTCCTTTCTAAAGGCTCGATTGGTTCCTTTCTTGGGTAGAAAGATATGGCATCTTTATCCTTGTCCCCCTCTTCATAGTCGATCCAATTGCGATCAGGATCTAAGGTGTCATCCAATTATTCTTGCACCATTTTGTCAGTGTGATCGACGAAGTATAGATAATCGTCTTGAGATGAGGCGTATTTCATAGATTTTCCTATGTTAAAGGTGACCCTTTCTTCACCAACCCTTAAGCTTAACTTCCCATCATGTACATCGATAACTGCGTAGGCCGTGGCAAGGAATGGTCGTCCCAAGATGATTAGGACCGATGCATCCTCGTCTATTTCTTGGATTATGAAATCGTTTGGGAAAATGAACTGTCGATCTTAACTAATAGGTTTTCATATATACCTATCGGATACTTAATTGGCCTATCAGCAAGCTGAATACTTATCTTGGTAGGTTTCAGTTTTGAAATGCCCAATTTCAGGAAAGGGGAGTGTGGCATGAGATTAATGCCTGCTCTTAAGTCTGTCAAGGCATTCTTTACTGGCATTGTTCCGATAAGACATGGTAATGTGAAACTTCCAGGATCTTTTTTCCTTTGGGGTAAGTTCTTTTGGATAGCGGCTGAACATTCTTTACTAAGGGTAACAGAGGAGGCAGCGTTCTTTAATTTTGCTTTGTTAGAAAGTAGATCTTTGAGAACCTTAGCTCCTTTTGACATTTGATTCAAGTCTTCCAAGAATGGAAGATTGATATTTATATGCTTAAAGATTGATAAGAACTTCTCCCGCTCATCGTCCTTCTTCTGTTTCCTTAGTCGAGATGGAAAAATAACTTTGGATGATTTAGAAGGATGGTGGAGGAGGGATGACAAAGGAGTTTTTGGGTTCAGAGTGTTTGGGTTTTCCTTTTCAGTAGGTACCCCCATTTTAGCAGTTGTTTCATTAGTCACTATGGGCGCAGAGTTTGGTTGGTTGGGGTATGGAGGGTCGCGCGTGGTGGTTCTAGATCTAGTTATAATTGCGAGGGTGGGTTCCTTGATTGTTGTTTTGTCATCGAGGGTGGAGAGGATTTGGGAGAATTTCTTGTGCATGTCGTTTCATTGTTGATGTAGCATTTCCCCGAGCCCTTTTAAATGATACTTCTTCTCCATCATGAAATTGGCCATTTCATCCTCAAATTTACTCCTAGCAACCCAGTCAGGACCTTCTTCTTTTCCCCTTTTTCTTATCAAATTTCCCCATGGAGGGATATCGTTGTTTTGATAGAACTTTAAGAGAGAAGGGTCATCATAAATGTCCCCGCTAGATAAGCATGCTTGCTCACGTGATTCAACTTGGTCACATTCATCATCCTCGTGTGCTCCGCCATAAATGTCGCAGATGAGGTATGGGTTTTTCAAGGTTTTTCCTGGAGTAGATGATGTGAAGAAAGAAAGCTGCTGATGGGCCCTGTTGAGGCGATCATTAGGGGTAGGTTCAGAGACGAATGACTCATCCCATGAATCATCTTGATATTGAATGAGCTCTTCTATGTGATCCCACCCTTCACCTTCGTTCAGGGATGTAGGAACCAAGATACACTTTCACTTCACCATGGTATTATCAAGAAAATAAGATAAGAAATTAAGAGCGAAAAGAGGAAGAAGAACTAGAAAGAGAAAGTAGAAAGAGAAAGAGAGTGGTTGTATTCTTGCAAATGTGTGAAAAACAAATGAGAACCAACACCCTCTCCACACTTGGAGAGGGGTATTTATACTTAAACCATAGGTCGGCCTTCTAGGGCTTTGTTGGGCCGAATGGTGTTTGATCATGGGTTAGGCTCGGGTCTTGTGGGCTTAAGCCCATAATGCTTATATAATTAGATTAAATAAATGAGCCCGATACACGTAACTAGCCTATTACAACATTTAATAAATAAAGACCGAGATTTCA
>BQNB010149424.1:2667-16170 GCA_026074375.1 Tanacetum coccineum | reverse complement strand
AAATCAGTTTCTTTTGGGGACCCAAGCCATCACTGACTTGGATCTGCCTTGTGCATCAATATAATCAAACTTTTACAGGGTAATCAATGCATTGTTGTGTTTAGAAACATGGTATATAACTTTAGTCTTTGGTTTCCAAACCCAACAAGCTGAGGCCTTAACAACATTAACAGAATTTTTCTTGACAACATTAACTACTGCTTTTGGTCTAGCAGTATTAACAGTTTTACCCTTAACAGTATTAACCCTTTGATTGTCATTACTGTTTTTAAATGTTGTTTTCTTGTGAATGGGCCTCTTAACAGTTGAATGTGCTGGTTTAGAAAAATATGACATTGATTTTTCAGCATTCACTGTTGTTTTTGTGTGAGCGGTATTAACTTGTCTAGCAGCATTAACTAATACTGCTGTTTTTGAAAAATTCTGTCTAGCAGCATTATTTGATACTAAGCCAGACTTCATTAGTACTGCTCTTGAAACCATTTTCTTTAAAGCACAGGGGTGAGTCTTTTTAGTAAAATTCTGATGATTCACCCTTTGAGCATTGTTCCAAACAGGTTTTACCATCCTTGTTTTTGAAATAGTTTTTGATGGTAATCACAATCATACTGCAAATGATCAAAACTTCCACACACATAACAGGCTTTGTTAAACATCTCAAAATTACTTCCTAGTTTCTGAGACATCATATTGTTCCAGTTTCTCTGATTACCTCTAGGACTGTATGTGTTTTGTCTATATTGCTCAGCATATTTAATAGTTTTCTTAGCAGTTTTCTTTTGCTTAGTTTGAACAAACTCTATCTTAGCAACACTAGGCTTAACTGTTCTCTTTTCAACTTTAGGTTGAGCTACAATCTCTTCCTCATCATCTGACACCCATTCTTCAACAATTGGGGCATCATCATTCTTCCTAACAACCTTAGGCTTTTTCTCATTAGACATAGTTTGACAATTTTCAACTACAGACTTACAAACAAACTCATCTATACCAGTAAAAGACAAGTCAGGTGTTTGAGGCATGAACTTTCCTATGTAGGGAGGTGGAACAGCATTATAACCTATCCCTTTCTTGTAGTTATCAACATTCTGACTCTCTATGAGCTTGTTTAGACTTTTAGATGCATTTTCAAATTTATCTACATTAAGCTGAATGCTATCTTTTTCCTTTTGAGCTATTTCAAGCTACTTATTAAGCTCTCTATTAGCTGTTTCTCTCATTTGAATTTCAACTTTCAAGACCTTAATATTTTTAAGATAAATAGACTCATTGGTTTTGTAAAATTTAAGTTTTTCTTCCACTGATTCTAAACCTGTCTTATAAGCTACAACCATTAACTCAGACTTCTTCTAATCTTTTAACAGTTGTTCATTTTGAGATTTAAGAATTTTGACAGTTTCCAAACAAGATTTTGAACAAGTAGAATCATTGGATACCTCAGAATCTGAACTTGAAGATGAGTAAGCCATTAGTGTATAGTTAGGTCATTCTTCTGCTTGATCACTCCAATAATAGCCACCAAGACCATCACATGACACCAAAGCTGTGGAAGTATAAGTTTCCACAGACACATTCCTTCTTGAGTTGTCTATGTTTTCAAAGTCTTGATTTCTTGGTGCTCTGCACTCCCTAGCAAAGTGTCCCTTCTTGTGGCAGTTGTAGCACTCCACTTTGGACTTATCAAATCCAATATTCTCATTGGTATTCCACTAACAAGTAAGCTTCGCTTATTGATTCTTCAAAACCTTCTAGCCCTCATAGTCAACATGGCCATTTGCCATCTCAAATCCATCTCTTCCATGTCATCTGGATGAATTTGTTGCAAGTCCTCATGTACAATTGAGGACAATTTGGTGACTATCAACGAAATCACAAATAACAACATCACTCAAGTTATCAATATTTGTAGAGTAAACAGCATTAACTTGAGTTCTAGCAGTAGAAACTCCATTAGCTGTATTAACTGCTTGAGCAGTATTAACTGCTCCATTAGTGCTGCTAGTGTTGTTATTTGATTAGTGACACAAAACATGTTATGTGTGCTTGAACTTGAGCTGACTATCCTTTAACTTCTGGTTCATACACCATTGAGGTTGTTTACAGAGATCATCCATGCTCATTGTATCCAAATCAGCTTTATTCCCCCATAAAACACTTGTGTGTTCATGTAGGTGGACAAACTTCTTATAACTTTGAATACATCTTCCTGTGAAAGCTTTTCATCACAAAATCTCCAACTACTCATAAGCATTTAAAGCATCAAAATTTTGATCAATCATCTTTGAGCCTTGAGAGTAAGTTTTTTCATATTGCTGCTTTAAGAATTCCTTTGAGTCTTTTAGTATCCCTCTGCTGCATTCCACAAATCCCTTTTTCTACAGCTTTCCAACATCTGCTTAGCACCTTTATAGAGTTTTTAAACTTTAACTGTTTATTCATTGGAATGCCCGATACAATAAAGTACTTCTAGCTTTAACCTCTAAAGCTTCTCTGAGTCATTTTCTTCAGTAGTTGTAATAGGCATCAATGTTATAACACCTTCCACAACTGTTGTTTTTGGAAAAGTTGCACCATTCTCTATGACTTCCCACAGTGCATAGTCTATCATATGGATGTATTGTTCAATTCTCATCCTCTATATCTCATACTCACCAGGTTTAAGCATGGAAACCTTGGATGCAACCACCGTATGTGCAGAATCTTGATTCATATCTTTTAGCAAAAAAATATCTTGTGTATAAAAACATATTCTTCTTATTTAAAGCTTCTCAAGCTCTGATACCACTTGTTGATCTCACTACAATAGATCGAATTTCTTAAGCTTGTTTAAGGTTTAGTTATATTAGATAAATCTAACACAACTATAGCAAAAGCTTTGTTTGAATGTATTAAAGATTATGCGGAATCTAATCTTTAATATTAAGAAGAATTACTAATGAAACAGTAAAACAATCAATTCAACAAATAAAATCCAATATTATTAATGATAATAATAGGAATACTCTCAAAGTATTAGGGTTACAAAGACCTTGAAGCTATTAATTATACGTAAACTTATTTTCTAAATTGTTATCAAATCGTTTCTTGATCACACCAAACTCTATGCCCTAGGACCTCCTTTTATACACCAATGAGTCCTACTCGGCTTACAATACTTTCCTAAGTATATAAAATCTTTTCTATAAATAACTAATACATATCAAGTAAGCAGTACTAACAAACAGTACTAACTTACACTAGCAGTACTAACTTAACACTAGCAGTACTAACTTAACTAACAGTAGTAACTTTTGTACTAGCAGTACTAACTATTTAGAATATATTCTTGAAGTTCATGAGCAGCACTAACTTTATCAGAGCAATATTAACATAAACTTAAACAGCAGTAATTCCAACAGCACCAAGAAGACTTTTATTCCCAACAGATGGTTTGTTACTTAGCCAACGACTCACGGCTCCAGTTAAGGACATAAGGAAGGCTCTAAGCATCACTTGGTCTTGAGTTATATTAGGGATGTCGAATAAATCAACAATCTCGAGAACTTTCTTAATGTGTTCGTTTGCATCTTCATGTTTCGAACCGCTAAAAGTGTTGTCTCGTAGTTCCTTGAGAAATTGGCATTTTAATTCGAAGTGATCTTTGTCCTTAATTTTAGGCCTAACAACTCCCGATCCATAATCAGCTCGGCTCTTGCTCATGTATATCTCCATGGTTTCCGCCATTGTTTCCGCAACTTCTTCCTCTGAATATTCTTCTTGGTCAGAAAATAGATCGAAATCAAGCAATCTCGATTCGTCAAGACTTAGTGTCTTGAAATGCTTCCTAGATGATCAAAATTCTCGTTCTGGATCTTTAAAAGGCATAAATAGTTCCTTCATAGAACTCCTTCTCATGCACTACCTAAAACAAAGGATAAACAACTAGTATGATATGCTCGGGAGGAAGAAAACACCGATATACGAAAATTAAATGCAAAAAACTAGATCTGATACTGTATCAGATGATCGATACGCCGTATTCAATTGAAGTAAATATCCCATATTAATTCTTTGAATGAATATGTTGTATTAGATAAGAAAGTTAGATACGCTGTATCCAATGGAAGTGGATATGCCGTATCGAGTTATCGATCAGAACAGTGTATTAGAAAACATTTAAAACAAACAAACAATTAAACAAACAAATATACAGATTTATACACTAATCCTAAGGGTTAGATCTAATGTTAAAAACCCAAATATCAAATAAAAATCAAGATTAAATTCTCACTCCTCGGCAGCGGCGCCAAAAAATTTGATGTGTCATTGTGTGGTTGTAATTTATGATTTCAAGTTTTAAATTTATATTTTTCTGACTTAACCAAAAATAACACTTTAACGAGCAATGTACCTGGTCAGATAGGAATTTCGTGGTAAGTAGGTTATCGAACACTTGGAGCGAGGAACACTTTTAATTTATTAATATTTTGGTTATCTAATCTAGGTTAAATCTAAGTTAGATCTATTCTATCCTAAACCTATGCTAAACCTGCGTTATTCCTAAATCTAATAGATATAGGGGGCTTTTCAGCCTGAGACTGGCACGGGTTTAGTGGTGACTAAAACTAATTCAAGACACACTAACACACACAAGCAAATTAATAGAAGATAAAAGAGCGGTCGAGCCAAATATAAGAAAACTCTATTAGCCATCATTAATCCGATTAGAAGTTGGTTTGTTTATATGGTAAAATGATTACTTATCTTGAGGCAGCATATCATTCTTAAGACTTAGGTGGTACTTCTTCCTAAGACCTAGATACGAAGAATTCTATCACAATTATATGTATCCGCATAAAGCATCCTTATCTATCTTAGGGAATAAAGCAATGGTGATCTTGTTAAACCCTGGCTCATAGAGACTTTACCCACTTACTACTTAATGACAATTCATACACTAGTAGTCCACTAACCAAGTCTTTACCAATTAATTAGAATGTACTCATTGATCCTAAGGGTCACTTTCCGGTCCAACTAAGCTCATAATTTAAAGGCAAAGATAGGTTATTATTTTTGATCCTATTGGTCTAGATGTATAAATCACTATATGGAGAGATATCCCGGTATCTAGATTACTTGGTCCGTATCACTAGATCCAGTTGAATGATAGGTCGCATACAAAAGCACGTAAACAAGTATAAACTGATAAACATAAACAAGCAATCAACGATAAATTAAGCAATCGAGATATAAACAAAACCAAACATTCGTATCTTTATAATAATGGCTAATACCCGAAAGGTATTAGCCTTCAAACATCATAATTATACAATAATTTAGCCAAGGTAAACTAACCGAGTTAACGAATGATACCAAAAACTGAATGATTACAAGAGTATAAGAAATTACACATTGTCCACTATGGAATTAATTGCGTTGCTCGACCTCTTCTGCTCTTTTTCTCCTCTAAAAATCGACCTTTGAGGTTAGGGTATCAAGAATATGATTTAGCACATTGAAAACTCGTTTTTAAGTTTTCTACTTATAAGGTCTGGAATAAGGTCAATACGGCATATCAAATGGCTTCAATACGGCGTATTAGGGGGTTTCTTGGAGTAGGGACCACGTTTGATATCTTCCAGAATATTTACATTCTATATCTTGAATATGACGTATTGGTCTTCTCTGGATACGGCGTATTGATCTTGTTTCCTTCGTGGTCTTTTGTGAAGTACAGGCACAGATACGTTGTATCTCCCTTGATGGATACGACGTATTGGGTATCAAAACAATAATCTTTATATTTTTTTCATTTTAAGCTCTAGAATGTGTGCTTTTTTGCTAATCTTCACCAAGTACTCCATAATTACTACAATTCTCAAATATAAACTATTAAGTAACAATTCTTTGCAATAATTATACAAAATGGGTTATTTACATGGGATAAATGATGGTATAAAATAGACGTTATTTGATGTCATCACAAATAAACAATCTTGATAACATACTTCGAAAAGCGAGACAGACTGATCAAACTCTTCGCATGTTGCTTCTAAAAGAAGACAATGTGTATACGGGAAAACATGGGCTTGGCTTTGAGAACCAAAATGATGATGTGAACCCAAGTTTATTGAGAAAAGCCAAGGAGTTAGCACCATGCTTGTATAACATTGATGAAATGGGAAAAGGGTTGCTTTCTAATCATAAGATTGTTTCTGAAGAGGAATTAAAATGTAAAGCTGAAAACGTTTGAAAGTAAAATAAAGAAAATCTCCGCTTTCATATCATGGCTTTATATATGGTGATGCTTAGTTTAAAGAACCACCAAAAGTACCTTTAATAAGAAATCACGTTAATTTGAAAAAAACATTTGGAACATGCTCAACTGAGAAATTACGATCAAACACTTTGGACAAGTCTTCAAATGAAATATTTTTGCTATGTCAAACATGCAATGCTTAAATTTGAAAAAGAAACTATTTTAAAGCTAAACCCTCCTCGAGAGAATGTTTTCACTAATTCAAGTATTAAAGATAATGTCAAAAGGATAGCTAGAAATTGATTGACTGATGAATTTAAACCTTTAGTTAAAAACGTCAATCTTCAACTAAACTATTTTGAAAAGATTCTTGTCAAAGAAATGAAAGATGATTTAAAGTACATCATGTCTCTTGAAGAAAAGTTTGATGAAAAGTGTTTAATTTTTGAACATTCAGCAAGAATTTTTCAAAAACCAGTTTTAAGTCTATCAAATCTAAGTCATATAGCCATGTGTATGCGAATGAGATTTGTGAACAAAATTCTTCTTTCACAAATGAAAACAGGTGTCTTAAAAAGACCATTTTCTAGATTTAAAAAGATTTTTCAAAAATGGAGGCAAAAAGTATCGCTTTTGAAATTGCACTTTAATATAAGGTTCAAGAGAACAATTCTTTGAAAACAATGCAAATGAAAAACAAGAATTTTATAGCATCATTACAAATTGAAAATGCACATTTGAAACAGACTTATAAAGATTTGTTTGAGTCAATCAAAAAGTCACGAGTTCAGACACAAAGTTCAAAGGTTTCTCAAAATGAAGCAGAAAATTTAAAGTCTCAATTGTTAGAATTTACGGATAAAAAGTTTGATAATGTTTTTCAAAAGATTGAATCAATGAAGAAGAAAAAGTTTGAATCACAAATCTCAAATGATTTCCTTTAAAAATCTTTGTATGATTCTGATCCCTCACATGTTGAATCAGATTCGGGAGAGAAAAATATTATTTTCGGAAATGAAACATCAAGTTTTGAAACAAAGATTAAAGAGCTCGAATTGACTTTAACTCAGCAAACAAAAGATTTTGAGGATGCCAAAGATGATTTTTCAAAGAAAATGAACAAGTTTAAAAAATATTTTGAAATACTCGAAAGGACAAGAGTTGTCCTTGAACGATAATTGGATCGTAAGATTCAAGATTCTAAAGCAAAAAAAGAACAGTTTTTGAAACAAATTGCTTCTTTAGAATCAAAATTGGCATCAGGAGATCTTATTTCAAATCAAAGAGAATATTGCGACTTGAGAACATCATACAATGCCCTAAAAGCAAAGTTTGATGCTCTAAACCAGGACAAAGGGAAATCTCCAATTTCAAACTTTTCAACACCAATAGTTAGTGTTTCAAAGAAGATTTACACGGGTGAATCTTCAAAGTCATTTAAGAAAAAGGACTCTCAGTTTACAGCATACTCTTTACAAAAAGATAGAAAATTCCCAAAGAAACCTCAAGTTTTTGAAACACCGACTTCTCAAAAAGCCTTTAAATCAGTTAATTCAAGTAAGAAAAAGCATGCTTTTGAAACTCTAAAATCTCGTTCTACACCGGTAAGGCATGTTTGGAGACCAAAGCAAAGTCATTCAAAACCTTTCAAGTACTCAAAATCAGAAATGCTCTCACTGCAAAACAAGAATGACTCTAATATGATTATTCCAAACAGTGGAAGATTCCTATTAATTTCAAAAATGAATTCTCAAAATGAAACATCGGGTTTCAACAACAGATGGAAATCTTCCTCTTCGTTAAGATATAAAACTCTACAAGAAAATCAAAGTTTTCATAATAAATGGGAAAACAAAAGGAATTTCAAATCTCCATTGATTCCACGAGCATTATTTCCAAACGAAACACCAGTTTCTAGTCCATGTTGGAATTCAACTTCTTTGCATAAAATTGACACAACATTCAAATGGTTTTCAAAATTTGGTAAACCTGTTGGCACCGTGCTTAAATGGGTTCCAAAGGTTTTGGTCTAATCTGATTTCTCAATAGATGTTGGCTAAATCAGGTCAACACCTGTGCTTCAAATAAAAGAAAAATATGCGTTTCAGTGTAGTTATCCTTAACAACGAAAAGAGAAATCTTTTCGGTCTTGAGCTATTTAATCAAAACATTTAATGTTTTGTAGCTCAAGTTAGTGGGTTGTTATTAAATAACAGATAACAACCCGTGCTTTTCAAAGAAAAGAAAGTGTACATGTCAGTGCACTTATCTTAAGAAAAGAAGAGAAATCTTCTTGTTTTTTGAGCAAAATTTATTCAAAATTTTTCAAAAAGGTTTTCAAAATCTTTCAAAATTTTGCTCATCAAAATGACTTGTGTACATTTCTGTGCACAACTCAGGTTTTCAAATAAAAGGGGAGTGTATGCTTTAGTGCGCTTTACCTTCAAAAGAAGAGAAATATTCTTGTTTTCGAGCATACTTTTCAAAACTTTTCAAAATTCTGCTCAAAACTAAGACTTCTAAGTATTTCTGCTTAGGACTCGTTCTTTAAATAAAGGAATGTGTGCACTCATGCACATTTATCCTCACAACAAGAAGATAACAACTTCTCGAACTTTAGCTGACACTAAAACATCAATTCAAAGACATTCAAAGTCTTATTGCTCAAGAAAATAGTTTCTAAATGGTTGAACATAATTTTTCAAGATTTTCTCAAAATGATTTTTCAAAATCTTTCAAAATTATGTGTTCAACACTCCCTGTCCTCACCAAATCCTTTGACTGATTTCTATTTTTGAGTGGAGCTTTTAAAACCAAATACTTTTAATGTTGTTGGATACATCTCATAAAAGTCAAAATTTTATGTATCTAAAACATCTAGTGTCTAAGTATAATTTTTCTCAAGAATTTTTCAAATAATTCAAAATCTTTCAAAAATTATGTACTCGACACTATCTCCATCCCTTATTACTTGAGGGGGAGTGAAGAGAAAATCTTCCAATATTAATCATGTTACAACCATATTTTCCCATGTGCTTTAAAAAAATCTCAAATAGCTATTTTATTCTATTGATATCAAAAATATCATATGGTATGCTATTTTTGAGGGGGAGAAAATTAGATTAAAATGGGTTAAAATGGATTAAAATTTGATTATCTTTAACTAAAGTACGTAACTCTTTCCTCCATGTGCGAAAAAATTTCGAAAATCGATGCACATATGTAGGGGGAGCAGTTCTTAAAATATGAAACTTTCAAAGTGTAAAATGTTTTTGATTTATATCAAACACTTTGAATTATTTTCAAATGGTTTTATGGTTCTGATCACTATACCCAACAACCTCTTAATTCACGACGATGATGAAGTCAGAAGGTGGTTAGGGTTAGGTATAAGTCCGATGATCCAACCAGAATTGGAGGGATCTGCCCATGGACATTCCACCAGATAGAATTAGAAGTCCCTAGGAAAGATGGAGTTGAATGAGAAAAAGGGAATAATGTTAACTAAGGCATGAGCTAGCACTAGAACAATCATAACAAGATGCTAGTAATGACGTCTTGGTAAGCATTAAAGGGGTTAAAGAATGAAAATTAAATGTAAGGATAAAGGGTGTAAAGAAAGAAGCCCTCTATACATTTAGGCAGAAATCGGGTCAATACATATGCTATCAGAAACACTAAGCTGTTGTATGGTATTAAAGATAGACATCATAGACCCAGTGATGCAATGCACAACCCTCTTTAGCCACTCAAGGTCTCTCAAAAGACTCTTGTTTCATTTCTCAAGGAGATAAACGCATTTCTATCAACTTTCTCACTCCGAGTTAGTTGATACAGAAAAGGTGGCAGTCTACTCCAGCCTCCGATTACTAAAACCAAAGTGCCCTATTGAGTCTAGAGCCATAAAGAGATCATCCATAAATCTTATTAGGACACTAATCCAAAATACACTTGTTATTCATATACTATGTGTGGAATCGTAGGGAGGGTGAATATGTTTCCTTTATAAACTTAAGACTTTTGTATCAAATAACCAATCAAGTTTATACTACAACAACTATACTAAATAACATCAAATAAAGCATATCATCACGACACAATATACAACACAAACATAGATTCAATGCAAACATAAATATAAAGCGATAAAGGAAAATATAAATGTAAAGCGATAAGTAAAAGAAAGCGCAAACCGGACATGATGATTTATAGTGGTTCGGCTATGAAGCTCCTCTTCGCCCTACTTCACTCCTCGAGTATCCAACTCGAGAGTTACTTCTCTAGATCAACAAGCTCCTTTAAGGCGAAGAAAATCATACAACGTCGCTTACACTTTATCCGGTACTAAGCTAAATACCGAGTCCTACTTCGAGGTAGAACCAACCTAACATCGCTTACACTTTATCCGGTACTAAGCTAAATACCGAGTCCTTCTTACGGTACAACCAAACCCGTTATGTTTTATGGCCCAACATAACAAACCTTGTGTTTTATGGCCTAAACACATAAACCACCTAACATCTAGTTTGATGTATAATGAATGACATACAAATGTGTATAATGATGATCCAAGACATAATTGTCAATTGGATGTAAAAGCCTAATCTAAAACATCAAGATCACTAAGCATGATGTTGTTGATGAAGATGACAAGTCTCTTGGATTGCTGTGATGGATCTTCATATATGTAGGTGTGTGGTGAATGATGATGGCAAGATCTCTAAGCTTGCTTGAATGGTGGATCATGTAGAATCATGCTTGCAACAAATTAAAGTTAGAAGCATTATGATCAAGGGTTATTTGGGTTTTAGTGATGTGATTAATTGTGTTTTTACATTATAAAACTTGTTTATAATGATCCCTAAATGTGTGTAATAATGTGGGAGAAAGGTAGTAAAAAGAGTTGGTTTAAAATGAAAGAATGAGGTTGGTATTTATAGGCAACCTTTTGAAAATCAAATATGTCCTAGGGGAACCAAACGTACAACTCACGGATCCCCCATCTCCTGGACCCGTCTAGTGCTTTTGGTCGATCTGTGGATGGAGCTGGGATAATATTTTTCATTTTGTGATTATCCTCAAATCTATACAAACTATTGTTTTATACTTATTAAAACTAGTATAATAAATTCTTCTAGAAGAAAATATTGTTTTATACTTATGGAAAAATTTAGTAAATTTGGTTAGATTATGAAAGATTTATTTCTATAAATAGCTAGACAAGAATTAATTAGTTTTGTCCTTATTCACTAATTAATTTGTCTTATTATCTAAAATGGAAAGATATGTTTTGATCTTCTAAGATTTATTCCTAAAATGGAAGATCTTGTCTAGTTAATCTAGTGATTAATATTATCTTATTCTCTAATGTGATTAATTACTTGTTAATCATTTTCAATGGTTTGTTAAATGGGTTCATCATAATACAACTTAAAAAACATATTCATACCTTTTGTTGAAGCATGAGTAGACTCGAAACGTCGAGAGGTGTTGATGAATGTATGTGTTGATGAGTTGTGATCACACGTAACTTGCACATTTTACGTTATGTATTACAAGTTACTTGTTTGTCATTATTAAAACCAAAGGACTTGTTTAGTTTAAATATCGTAATATTTGCACTAATAAGGGGCATTTAACTTACTCAATAAATATAATTCTTGGCACAACCAATTAAACCTCGTAATTAAAAGCACAGAAATTATATACTAGCATCTCACATAAGTGTTTGGATTCTCTCTCTCTCTCTCTTAGGTGTATAATAAATTATAACAATATGGGAGACAAAAAATTAACACTCATTACCTGTCATAGCATATAAATTACCATAGGTTTGATAAAGGATTAAACCTCCACTACATTGGCGTAAGCACCTAGGAATTACTTTCAAAGATGTCTTTTAAATGGTTATGATGTATAGGTGTATGGTAACACGGTTGGGGATATTTGGGGAATTTACTGGTGGCAAGTCAATCATTCACAAGAATACATGTATAAGGCGTTGCTAAGCCAAGACTCGACCCACTAGGACAAAGATATACAAACTCTACATCGAACTCTTTTTTTTCTTTTTTTGACTCTTTCTTCAACATAAACATAAATAAAAGCAAGATGGCAGCCCGTATCATATTTTTTTCTTTTTTTTAAACTTTTTTAATTTTTTTCTTTACACTTTTGCCCTGCCATCCGCTAAAACATAAATAATACATGACTTGGGGTTTATAATTGCACCCCTACACTTGAGTTTTTAATACTCAAAACATAATTCAATCTAATGACTCGAATTAGAAGGATCAACAAACATGGAGTATAATAAGCTCGTATGGGGGTAATAATTTGACTTCTTTCCCATTTCTCCATAAAATAAAAACTACCATGAATCCCAATCGTCCCAAAACTATATACACTAATTAAAGACTCGACTTAGCAACCATGTACTCAAGCAAATAACTAACTAGGATTTACAAATGTGATAACAAAAATGTACTAAAAATGAGTATATATAAGGAAGGCTAAGGCGATTTGCTGATTTAGTTTTAACATTTAGTGGGGTGTAAGCAATGCTCTTCATTAATAATCTGGAATCCACTGAAAAATTACAAGAACCGCAAAAAGGATAGGCTCGAAGGGGTGTAGTAGGGGTATCTCGCACAAAAAATAAGTGCGTAGCAAGGGTGTGGGGGTAGTTATATGATCGTGGTGACCATCATAACTTATATAAAATACATGCTAAAAATACAGGTTTATTTTAATGCCTCTTATCACTTAGCAAATCCTAATCACACGAATGTGATCTCACTAGCATTCTCGGGATGCATCACTAAAACAAGTTCTAGAATTTAATATACTATTGATACACTCTCATAATCCTAAATAATACTAATGCTCTAGAAAAAGCGACAAAACCAAACATGCTCGATCAAATTCATGAACGAGACACATGCGATTGCTCATTCCTCAACACGAGCAAGCGAAAGGTTAAAATTATCTAAGCACCAAAGATGGGTGCTCTTAATTCCTAAAGATCTAAAGGCGAACCTCACATTTTTGGGTGGAATTTTTTTGAGTGGTAGGGTTTTTTGTGCTAGTCATATAACTCTTATCCAATAGGATGCTATTAATACTAAGTTTTCATTGGTATGCGCCACAATTTTTTTTAATTTGGGTCAAAATTACCGTCTACGCTACGTTTCAGTATATTACTCATCTTTTTAAGGACAAAGCAAATGCAATTGAAGGAATAGTTTCTAAGGCTTTATTTCCCC
>BQNB010149422.1:0-16170 GCA_026074375.1 Tanacetum coccineum | reverse complement strand
GCTAATTTTTAGCTTACGCGATTTTTACTTAATACATGAAATTACAAGCAAACGCGTACAATACAAAAGGTACATTGTGGATTTATCGACGTCGTCAATGACTTGAAAACACAGGGTGTTATACAAACTGTTTATCAAACCTATGAATTTCACTCAACCATTGTGTTGACTTTTTAGCATGTTTATCTCAGGTAATTGAGCAAGTTGCGGCACGGAGTGGCATGGACTCGAAGATGGCTGAACTGTTATCATTTAAACATGATGTTTTAGATTTTGGGACCTGCATTTTATAAAGACTCTGATTATAATGAATGATAACTAAATTTTTCCAACAACGTCTCTTTTGAGTCGTTTTCTATGATTATGATTGTTGTATCCATGAAGTAATACCCCAGATTAGCTTCCGCTGCTATATTGTAAAAATGGGGGTGTTACAGATTGGTATCAGAGCCATGGTTATAGAGAACAAGGTCAAAACCTTAACTATAACCACATTTCTTTTTCTAGCCATCAAAGTCCTCCGTGCCACTACATTCCGGAACAAGTATGTAAATATACATATCTATTATACTATTACATAAATAACTTATGTTATTTACAAACTAGGTTGTTAATAGAACGATGTCTTCTCCCAACCACTTTACTTCCGATATTGAGGATGCTTTTTCCTCTATGAATATTCTTAACTATATTTCGGTCTCATCAGATTATTTCCCAGTTTCATTGGGAAGCAATTCTTTTAACTCTTCGGAAAACTCTAACGATAATATGATTCCACTGGTATTCTCATCTTTCTACAATAATACTTATTTGAAGGACGTACAAGCATTTCATGCTAAGGAATTACCTATTTCATCACCAGATCCTATTACTCCACCAGCTATTTTGACTCTATCTCCGATATTACCACCATCACTACTATTTAATCCTCGATATTTCTTTATTCCTGAAAAACTATTACCACCTAAGAAGCGAATCCATTCCCCATCTTCTTCCTCAACTACGTTATCTAATTCATCTCGGAATCAAACTTGTAATTTGGTATCACCATCTTCCTTAGTTTCTACTCCTACCCCACCTCAAGTATTTGAAATAGGAAAATGTTCAGATAAGATGTATCTGAAACATCATGAGAAACAAGTTGAAGATATCTTGAATTATTTAGATGAACTCCATCTTCACCGCATTGAGAGAATGGAAGAAGGACGTATTAATGGTAACAAACTAAAGACCGAACTTAAGGGAATCCGCACTCAGATTATCAGACTTCAAAAGGAACGGTTAGGGCAAAAGGATAAGATTGCCTTTGCTCACTACAAAAATTTCTGATCTTGAACAAATCATTGAGAAAATCCAAGCTCGTCACCAAACAAATCAGGAAGATCTTTAGGATATCATCTACCGGATCAAAATCATCAAGCTATATATAACTTTATCCTAGCCACGGGATGTGTGGTATAAATAAAAACGCTTGTCAAATCTTGACTATGTACAGTAAGAAGGCAAGTTATTTATAAAGGCAATCCCGTTTCGTATCTTATTGTTTCCAACTTATCATCATTTCCACTAATTGCATCATTATCTCCATCTTCATGAATCATACCATAACCCCTAAGTGCTTAAAATTCAAAAATAAGCATTTCTCTTTAAGCATTTTAAGCATCACATTTTCTTTTAAGTATTACCTTCCAAAACTTATGATGTCATTCTTACTACGTGTTATCTTATGGATAGAATGCCTCCCAAAAGGACGTCAACATCTGAAACACCAGCCATAACTTTAGCTGCCATCCAGCAACTGACTGCTGATTTTACTGCAGCCCTGGAAGCACAGACTGCTGCCATGGCAAGTGCTAGTAATCTTACTGGAACTCCTTGTATGTGAAAATGGAAATCTAAAAGAGTTGATCGCTGTCAACCTTTACTGCTTTAATGGTACGAAGGAGCCGTAGCTTATTCCTGGTTTAAACGAACCGAATCAGTATTCTCTCGAAGCAGATGTGATGAGAAAATAAAGTAACATTTGCTACTATGGAACTTTAAACTTGACGATGCCTTTTATCCTGGTGGAATGCATATGCCCAACCTATGGGAATAGAGCAAGCTAACGAACCACCTGGACTGAGTTAAAAAGGCTTCTGACAAACAAGTATTTTCCCCGGACTGAGATCAGAAAGATGAAAGAGGAACCTTTACAATCTGAGTGGTAAAGGGAAATGATCTTTAAACCTATGTTAGAATGATTCCAAGAATTAACCACATTGTGTTCCAAACTGGTGCCAACCAATGAGGGAAACTCTTGGAAGCTTTTATCGGAGGTCTACCTCGAAGCATTGAAGGAAACGTTACTGCCTCAAAACCTCAAACTTTGGAGGAAGCCATCAACATATCCCAGAGGTTAATGGATCAGTACAATCCCCCGCATATATTTAATAAAACGCGATTGTTTGCAAGAAAAAATGATCATAAACGGAAATTAGAAGATAGAGAAACACCATCGACAAAAACAACAACATAACTACCACCAAATACCACAACCAATAATAACCACTTCAACAATCGCAAAAAATGACAACTACCAAAATAACCACAACAATCACAACCGTAACGATGATTACCACCACCAGCAGAATAGAAGACAAGAACCTGTTAGGACTTATCCTCCCAAAAGATACCATGGAAACCTTCCTTTGTGTACAAAATGCACCCTGCATCACACAGGAGATTGCACTGTCAAGTGTCAAACTTGCAACAAAGTGGGTCATCTGACCAAAAACTGCAGAGACAAAAGATCAACCGCTGAAAACAACTCTTGAGGATATTCAAGTTCATCAGAATCTTCTTCAATCTAAAAACCCCAATCATCAAGCAACAATCCTCGTCATCTGTTACTTTTATCCTCTACTACAAAAGATACTTAGCATAAGATAATCAACTATTTTTCAAAGTATGTTCGTATGTAAAGTTATCCATGAAATAATAAAGTGATGATTCCGTTACATCTTGTTATCTGATGATATCAAAACTCGACATCGTTTGTCAATTCCATCGATTCTATTATGTTCAAACTCTGAATACTCTCCTCATACATTTGCAAATCAAAAGTTCATCTAGAATATATGTGGCATATCGTACATATCAACATCTCATATTTATGTAACCATTCATTACATATCTGTTTTTATTGCTTAGGTAAGACGATTTATGATCATCTTATTGAAATGAATTAGGTCACTTCTTCATTTGAATAAGGAAATTATAAATCTCTGAACTATGAATTTATAAATTCTTAGTTACAAGGAGTTGAATGCTTCTTTTTGTAAGTGACAAATTATAAATAAGTAGGCTAGTATTTAACATACGTACAAACATTTCTTTCAATCCGTTTGTACAAAACAATTCCTTAATTATTTTTTAGTATTACCCTTCAATATCATATTCTTTTCCAAATTGTATCTCTCGTGATTAGCAACTCTCTTTACAATTCATATTCATTCCTTGACATCACTCATTTCATGATCTCCGTATTCTAAAATTCTCTGTTATATTCTGCAACGTAATAAAGGAAACACACAAAAATCTATACAATGTTAAGTGATTTCAATACCACTAGGTATGAAAATTTTGGCAAAGACTTATGATAGCATTCTTATTCGATGTTGACTTTTATAGGTTAACGAATAACAATTCTTTACAGTTAGAGTGGCATAGCAGAAGTAGACCATAACCCACAGGTTCATAAATCAAAGTATTTTATTCACCCAGATTCTATCAGGATCTAAAGAAATTCTATTGGCTGTCATCAAGAGGTGTAGTCTTGAAAATAAGTAGACGTGTGAAAGGAAGTAATTATAATTATGGTGTACAACATAATTATAAATGCATCACACATGTGGACTTGTAACCTTGATTATGCCTAACATAAAAAAAATTATGCTTAGTACCTACATCTATACACTATAACTTTCAATTAAATCTCGGGACAAGATTTCTGTAAGGGGTGGAGACTATAACAACCTAAGAATTTTCATCAAATGCAAAACCTATTTTACTATTATCACAATTATACGGGGAAATTTTTCGCTTTATTACATTACTTGCATTGTCAATATCTCAGTATGTCATGTAACTTGCAACAACTAAAGTGACGAGCTCACGCAAACCTATCTTTGACATTCTATTCTACACTCATATGTCAAGCAAACATCATAACATGTCAAGTCAATATCATCATATTCTTTATTACAAGGTACATTATTCCTATAATGTACTTTTAGCAATGTTATATTAAACGGGCTTTAAACCGTTATCGTATACCTCTAAACTCTAATTCCATGAAAGATTAACATCTAAAGTGAATGCATAAGATACTAAAGCATATGTACAATGTAACTTTAACATATCATATGAAATATAAAATCTCTTTTAAATCAAAGTACAAGTCTTTAAAAGCTCAATATACAAGTCATTAAACATGATCTCTAAAATAGCCGTTTTACCTCCATTTTCATTCCAATTTCTTCACCACCACTTATGTACAAGCTACTACACTCAATATACAATATTTAAACCCTAGTTATTTTTTTCCTATTCATAAGCTTTCATACACATATTTACACTCAAAACCCTAATTCAAAAGTCAGAAAACCCTAACCCGAGCCAAATACTAAACCATGACCCGTTTCTTCATTTTTATCCATTGTAAACCTAAACCAATACTCAAATAAGTTGTAATAACTTAATTTACAACATTCTCAATCAGTTTTACATCATCATTTCATCATTCTACTTCAATTATACAAGAAATAAATCCAGAAAACCCTAATTGTGCCCTAATTGTGATTTTGACCCGGTTTTTACTCATTTCTACCATTTTAATCCCAAACCCACTATCACTTTTGATTATAATCCGTAATATATGTCTTAGGATTAGTAACCTATCTTCTTAATCAATTGAATCGGAATTACAAGCTAGAAGAAAGAAAACTCAATAGAGCCTTATGAGCCTACTTGAAACCCGTAACCCTTTTTCTTGCTAAAATGACCATTTTCATAAGCCTGTCTTTTGCAATCAAGCACCTCATTATTTAGCTACTTCCATTCCTAATCAGCTTACATGCACCTCCTTCCTTCTTTATGTATAAAATGAGACACATGGTCACTTGTATCTTCTTGTTTCTTCCTAGTTTCTAGACGTGGAATGCAGGAGATAAACATACACACACAAAGCTAGTTTTTCTAGCTTCATACACAACATCTACTAGCTTTCTCCACATAATATACTAGCCCTTACATGTGTCATGACCAGATCTTTTAAAGTTGTCTTAAGCTCTTTTGATTCAAAATAGTATAATATGGTCCTTGAATGTTCTATCTACTTTCGTGTGATTCATTCCAATTCGCACCACCCCTCTTCTTTCTATAACCCTTATAGGCAGCAATCCTTTGCTCCATTATGATTCTAGGATCATTAAAGAAGTTCAATAAGTGAGCCTAAAGATTGAAGCTCTGGATTGATGATACAAGAAGAACAAGTGGAATTAATACCCGAAATGACCCATTTCCACCATTTTTTGATCCTTTGAAGCTCAACCAGGTTTATATTGTCTTCATGCCTGCTTATTACAACCTTATAATGTTCATATGTTCCTAAAAATAAATAACTCTTGTTAAAGTTTAATAACTCTAATCATGCTCTTTTCCTTTTGATCCAAAACCGTACACCCGAAACCTTAATAATTTCGTCTTTTTTCCTAAAAACTTAATGTTATAATGATTAAATAATTGTTAGAACTTAACCTTTGCTGCTTAATACATGTTTAAATATAACTACTTATTATTAATGAAGGTTAATTTGAACTTAAACCCGCGCGTTTAAGTTTTGAAAACCCTAATTTGACCGTTTTGCTTCCTAGCCTAGCCGAATCATTATTTTTTAAACTTGCGTTTCGTTAAAAACTTCATATTTTAGGATTATTATACTTATAAATGTCTATTGTAATGTTAAAACTAAGCTTACATGGTACTTTGGACATGTTTTGTAATTTTAATCCCTTTATATCGTAACTTTCAGAAAACTTATAACTAAAAGGGCTAAATGTGTCATTTTATCAAAGTTATAACTCCAGGGATCTATTATGTCACTTTTTAAAGTCCAAGGTTTACTTGGTATATCTTTCAAAGTTAAGGGACCAAAGTCGTAATTTACGTGAAACTCCAAGGACTTTTTTTGCCAAATGTTCAAACCATTGTGTTTTTCTAAAATGTAACATTTTGAAAAAGTATAAAATCATGCTCAAAACATTATCCAACATAACTTTAATTAACGCTTCTCGTGCTTAACATTTCCAGATATTGAATAAAACGCTTAAAACCGATCATCCGGAAGCTATATTGTACCACAATACTAGGGAGCTTCATATTAAGAGGTTTCATCTTGGTATTACGTTCTGACTGAGTTGTTGGGTTTACGATTTAAAGTGCCCTAGCTCCTCAAACGTTTACTGAATGACTTCTGAATTATGATGGCCCGAACGGTGATACAATAATTCCAAACTCTTCAATCAAACTCATAACTCTTAAAACTAAAGTTCTAGAGTACAATCTTCCTAAGACTCAACGTATTTACTCAGGTTGCGTAACGTGGCTGTTTACTATCATTTGCTATATCAACCTTCCCTGTTAAGATTGTGATAAGGTCGTCAGCTTTCATTTTGGAATATTTATTACATCTACATATCAGGTGAGTTCATAGCCTCGCTTTTCAATCTCTTTAATGTTTTCAAAAACCCGCGAGGGGGATACATGCTTGTTACAAACTCTTTTATATACTCGTTTATCTTATAACAATGTGATTACTTTTCAAAGACTTAATGAGTTCATAACCTCACATACTTTATATCCCGTGATACCTATATAAACAGGAATGCAAGTGTTTTCTAAAATATATGCTATCTGATATAGTATTTCTAAGTACATGAAAATTCTATTTGGGTTGTAACTCCCAAATATCTCTCTTCAATTTTTATTTTGGGTAGTATCTCCCAATATTTCTTTAATGTCTCTTTGGGTAATATCTCCCAATATTTCTTTAATGTCTCTTTGGGTAATATCTCCCAATATTTCTTTAATGTCTCTTTGGGTAATATCTCCCAATATTTCTTTAATGTCTCTTTGGGTAATATCTCCCAATATTTCTTTAATGTCTCTTTGGGTAATATCTCCCAATATCTCTTTAATATCTCTTTGGGTAATATCTCCCAATATCTCTTTAATATCTCTTATGTGATTCATGAGTTTAGGGTAATAATACTGTTCTCCATGATAATACTGTTCTCCATGATAATAATGTTCTCCATGATAATAATGTTCTCCATGATAATTATCCCTGCAATACCAGTATTTACACTATAACTTGTATTCAACTATTACATTTCAAACCTATGAATTTCACTCAACCTTTGTGTTGACTTTTTAGCATGTTTATCTCAGGTTATTGAGCAATATACGGCACGGAGTGGCATGGACTCGAAGATGGCTAAAACTTGTTATCATTCACATTGTATGTAACTAGATTTTGGGACCTACCTTTGTAAAACTCTGATTTGAAATGAATGATAACGTATCTTTTGAACAAACGTCTCTTTTGGGTCGTTTTCTATGATTATGATTGTTGTATCCATGAAGTAATACCCCAGATTAGCTTCCGCTGCTATATTGTAAAAATGGGGGTGTTACAGATTGGTATCAGAGCCATGGTTATAGAGAACAAGGTCAAAACCTTAACTATAACCACATTTCTTTTTCAGCCATCAAAGTCCTCCGTGCCACTACATTCCGAATACAAGATGTAAATATGTACATATATATTATACTAGTTACATTAAATAACTTATGTTATTTTACATACCTGCGGTTTGTTATCAGAACGAGGTCTTTCCCAATGCTCTCTTCCGATCTTGAGGATGTTTTTTCTCTATGAATATTCTTAACTATACTTCGGTCTCATCGGATTATTTCCCAGCTTCATCAGAAAGCAGATCTTTTAACTCTTCGGAAAACTCTACAGATAATACGATTCCACCAGTATTCTCATCCTTCTACAATAATCCTTATTTGAAAAACATACAAGCATTTTATGCTACGGAATCACCTATTTCATCACCAGATCCTATTACTCCACCAGCTATTTTGACTCCATCTCCGGTATTACCACCATCACTACTATTTGATCCCCAATATTGATTTGTTCCTGAAGAACTACTACCATCTAAGAAGTGAATCCATTCTCCATCTTCTTCCTCAACTGCGTTATCTAATTCATCCCGGAATCAAACTTGTGATTTGGTATCACCATCTTCCTCAGTTTATACTCCTACCCCACCTCAGATATTTGAAATATTGAAATGTTCAACTAAGATGCATTTGAAACATCAAGAGGAGCAAGTCGAAGATATTTTGAATTACTTAGAAGAACTCTCTTTTTACCGTATTAAGAAAATGGAAGAAAGAAGGGCGTTATAATTAGAATGATCCACTAAAGTTAATAGTATACAGAACTAAACATCGAAATGAGCGAGTCCGTACTCAAATTATCAAACTTCAAAAGAAGCAGTTAGGGCAAAAGGATAAGATTGCCTTTGCTTACTATAGAATTTCCAATCTTGAACATATCATTGAGAAAATCCAAGCTCGTCACCAAACGGATCAGGAAGATCTTTAGGATGTCATCTACCAACAAACTCTTAGACTAGTTATAGCTTTATTTTAGCAACAGGGCATTGAGTTGGTATAAATAAAAACGCTTGTCAAATCTTGACTATGTACAGTAAGAAGGCAAGTTATTTATAAAGGCAATCCCGTTTCGTATCTTATTGTTTCCAACTTATCGCTCTTTCATCATCATTTCCACCAATTGCATCATTATCTCCGTCTTCATGAATCATACCATAACCCCTAAGTGCTTAAAATTCAAAAATAAGCATTTCTCTTTAAGCATTTTAAGCATCACATTTTCTTTTAAGTATTACCTTCCAAAACTTATGATGTCATTCTTACTACGCGTTATCTTGTGGATAGAATGCCTCCCAAAAGGACGTCAACATCCGAAACACCAGCCATAACTTTGGATGCCATCCGGCAACTGACTGCTGATTTTACTGCAGCCCTGGAAGCACAGACTGCTGCCATGGCAAGTGCTAGTAATCTTACTGGAACTCCTGCAGTGAAAACGGGAAACTACAAAGAGTTTATCAGCTGTCAACCTTTCTGCTTTAATGGTACGGAAGGAGCAGTAGGCCTTATTCGCTGGTTTGAACGAACCGAATCAGTATTCTCTCGAAGCAGATGTGCTGAGGAAAATAAAGTAACATTTGCTACTGGTACTTTAACTGACGATGCCTTATCCTGGTGGAATGCATATGCCCAACCTATGGGAATAGAGCAAGCTAATCGAACCACCTGGACTGAGTTAAAAAGGCTTCTGACAAACAAGTATTGTCCCCGGACTGAGATCAGAAAAATGGAAGAGGAACTTTACAATCTGAGTGTAAAGGGAAATGATCTTAAACCCTATGTTAGAAGATTCCAAGAATTAACCACCTTGTGTCCAAACATGGTGCCAAACAATGAGAAACTCTTGGAAGCTTTTATCGGAGGTCTACCTCGAAGCATTGAAGGAAACGTTACTGCCTCGAAACCTCAAACTTTGGAGGAAGCCATCAACATATCCCAGAGGTTAATGGATCAGATAATAAAACGCGATTCTGTGCAAGAAACCAATGATCATAAACGAAAATTAGAAGATAAGAGAAACACCATCGACAACAACAACAACTACCCCAAATACCACAACAACAATAACCACTTCAACAATCGCAAAAATGACAACTACCAAAATAACCACAACAATCACAACCGTAATGATGATTACCACCACCAGCAGAATAGAAGACAAGAACCTGTTAGGACTTATCCTCCCAAAAGATACCATGGAAACCTTCCTTTGTGTACAAAATGCACCCTGCATCACACAGGAGATTGCACTGTCAAGTGTCGAACTTGCAACAAAGTGGGTCATCTGACCAGAAACTGCAGAGACAAAAGATCAACCGCTGAAAACAACTCTTGAGGATATTCAAGTTCATCAGAATCTTCTTCAATCTGAAAACTCCGATCATCAAGCTACAATCTTTGTCATTTGTTATTTTTATCCTACTACAAGATACGTAACATAAGTATCAACTCTTTTAAAGTTTCGTATGTAAAGTTATCCATGAAATAATAAAGTGATGATTCCATTACATCTTGTTATCTAATGGTATCAAAACTTGTCATCATTTGTCAATTCCATCGATTCTATTATGTTCAACTCTGAATACTCTCCTCATACCTTTGCAACAAAAAAAAATTTCATCCTCAATTATATGAGCGTCAGTACAATCAACATCTCAATATTATCTAACCATTCATGATCATATTATTTTCTACACATTACCATATCATGTTTTTATGCTTAAGTAAGACAATTTATGATTATCTTGTTGAAATGAATTAGAATGCTTCTTCATTTGAATAAGGAAATTATAAATCCCTGAACTATGAATTTATAAATTCTCAATTACAAGGAGTTGGACGCTTCTTTTTGTAAATGACTAATTATAAATAAGTAGGCTTAAGTATATAACATAAGTACACACAAGTTTCTTTCAATCCATTTGTACAAACAATTCCTTAATCATTATCATTTTCATTATCATTATTACTTTCATCACCTGTTCATTTCAAAATCTGTATCTCATGTGATTAGCAACTCTCTTACAAATTCATAATCATTCCTTGACATTACTCATTCCACGATCTCCATATTATAAAATTTTATGTTATATTCTGCAACGTAATAATAAGGAAACACACAAGAATCTATGCAAATATCAAATGATTTCAATACCACTAGGTATGAAAATTTTGATAAAGACTTGTGATAGCATTCTTATTTGATGTTGACTTTTAAAGGTTAATGAATAACGATTCCTTACGATCTGAGTAGCGTAACGTATTCCATCCACCTAGATTCTATCAGGATCTGAAGAAATTCTATTGGCTATCATCAAGAGATGTAGTCTTGAAAATAAGTAGACGTGTGAAAGGAGGTAATTATAATTATGGTGTATAACATAATTATAAATGCATCACACACGTGGACTTGTGACCTTGATTAACCTAACATAAAAATCAAATTCATGCCCAGTACCTACATCTATTCACTATAACTTTCAATTAAATCTCGGGACGAGATTTCTGTAAGGGGTGGAGACTATAACAACCCAAGAATTTTCATCAAATGCAAAACTTATTTTACTATTATCACAATTGTACGGGGAAATTTTTCGCTTTATTACATTACTTGCATTGTCAATATCTCAGTATGTCATGTAACTTACATAACTAAAGTAGACGAGCTCACGCAACCTATCTATGGCAATCCTGTCTTCATATATGTCAAGCAAACATCATAACATGTCAAGTCAATATCATCATATTCTTTTTACAAGGTACATTATTCCTATAATGTACTATTCGCAACGTTATATCAAAACGGGCTTTAAACCGTTATCGTATACCTCTAAACCCTAATTCCATGAAGGGTTAATATCTAAAGTGAATGTACAAGCTACTAAAGCATATGTACAAGTATCATAACATCTCATATGAATATACATTCTATCCAAAGAAAGGTACAAGTCCTTAAAAGCTCAATATACAAGTCATTAAGCATGATCTCTAAAATAGCCGTTTTACCTCCGTTTTCATTCTAATTTCTTCACCACCACTTGTGAGCAAGCTACTACACTCATTTTACAATGTTTAAACCCTAATTATTCTATTCATAAGCTTTCATACATCTTTTTATACTCAAAACCCTAATTCAAAACTCTAAACCCTAAAACCGAGCTAGTTTCTAAACCATGACTCGTTTCTTCGTTTTTATCCATTGTAAACCTAAACCAATACTTAAATAAGTTATAATAACATAAATTACAACATTCTCAATCATAATCCATTATCATTTCATCATTCTACTTCAATTATACAAGAAACAAATCCAGAAAACCCTAATTGTGCCCTAATTGTGATTTTGACCCGTTTACTCATTTTCTACCCATTTTAACCTAAACCACCTCTAAAATTTTAATTATAATCCTTAATATAAGTCCTAAAACCTATCATTCCTAATCAAATGTATACAAATTACAAGCTAGAAAACTCAACCCGAACCCTAATGAGCCCTAAAGGTACCCGTGTACACCTTTCTTTCATTTTGGCCCATTTTCACCAATCTTATTGCAATCAAGCACCTCAATGACTAAGCTACTTCATTCCTAAGCAGCTTACAAGCACCTCTCTTCAAATATCTTCACCTTATATTGATTAAAAACTCATCACATGAATCCTTGTTTCCTTATCCTAGCCGCGGCATCACATAGGCAAAACAACTCACCAAAGCTTGTTTCTAGCTTGAACAACACATCTAATAGACCCTCCTCATCACCCTATAGACCTGCTATGTGTCCTAACTAGATCATACAAGTTTTTTGAGCTCTAAGGTCATTTTACCTATAAATAGCAACCTAAACTCTTCATTTTTCTTCATCCCCCACTTCCTCCTCTATAACCCTTACATAGAAGCAATCCTTTGATCTAATAGATCCTAAGTGATCTTAAGAAGTCTCAAGTTCAGAAACGAAGCAAAAGAAACCAAGAAACGAAGCTTGGGAGTCGTTATTCTAGGCGTACAAAGCCGAAAGTCCCGATTCTGACCCGTTTCCAAGCCATAAGCTCAAGACTAGGTTATCTAAGCTTATGATCTGCTTTTATAATGTTATAATGTTCATATGATCTTGCTAAAATCATAATATAAAGCTTTGAACTCAAAAATCTATGTGTTATACCTTTTTGATCCAAAACCGTACACCCGAAACCCTAATTTCATGTTTTTACTTAAACTATGAGCTAAACTTGTAAACTATTATTATAATCTATCCTAGCATGCTTAACTAATGTTAAAATAACCACTTTATTGATTAATGAAGGAATTTGAACTTAAAACCCGCGCGTTTACGTTTTGAAACCCTAATATGACCCGTTTTGCTTCCTAGCTTAACGAATCGTTATTTTAAACTTGTGTTGCGTTAAAACTTCATATTTTAGTTTATTATAACTTATAAATGTCTATTGAAATGTTAAACTAAGCTTGCATGGCAATTTGGACATGTTTTGTAATTATAATCCATGCAAGGGGTATATATCGTAACTTTCGGAAACTTATAACTAAAAGGACTAAAAGTGTCATTTTATCAAAGTTATAACTCCAGGGATCTATTATGTCACTTTTCAAATTCCAAGGTTTACTTGGTATATCTTTCAAAGTTGAAGGACCAAAGTCGTAAAAATGCAAACTCTAAGGACCTATTTGTAATTTTTCAAACCTCAGGGTCTAAAATGTAACATTTTGAAAAAGTATAAAATCATATCCAAAACATTATATGACATAACTTTAATTAACGCTTCTCGTGCTTAACATTTCCAGATATTGATTAAAACGCTTAAAAACGATCATCCGGAAGCTATATTGTACCACAATACTAGGGAGCTTCATATTAAGGAGTTTCATCTTGGTATTACGTTCTGACTGAGTTGTTGGGTTTACGATTTAAAGTGCCCTAGCTCCTTAAACGTTTACTGAATGACTTCTGAATTATGATGGCCCAAACGGTGATACAATAATTCCAAACTCTTCAATCAAACTCATAACTCTTAAACCAAAGTTCTAAAGTACAATCTTCCTAAGACTTGACATATTCTACTCAGGTTGTGTGACATGGCTATTTACTATCATTTGCTATATCAACCTTCCCTGTTAAGATTGTGATAAGGTCGTCAGCTTTCATTTTGGATATATTTATTGCAACTACCTATCAGGTGAAGTTCATAACCTCGCCTTTACTTATTTTACATGTTTTATAAACCCGCAAGGGGGATACATGCTTGTTACAAACTCTTTTATATACTCATAACAATGTGATTACTTTTCAAAGACTTAATGAGTTCATAATCTCACATACTTTATAAACCTGTAATACCTGCTGTAAACTATGAATGCAAATGCTTATTAAACTGTATGCTATTCTGATATATTACTACTTAAGTACGATTATTCCTGCAATACCAACATTTCCAATTATGATAACTTGTATTTAACTATTACATTTCAAACCTATGAATTTCACTCGACCTTTGTGTTGACCCTTTTTAGCATGTTTATCTCAGGTAATTGAGCAAGTTGCGGTACGGAGTGGCATGGACTCGAAGATGGCTGAACTGTTATCATTCAAACATAATGTTTTAGATTTTGGGACCTGCATTTTGTAAAAACTCTGATTATAATGAATGATAACTAAATTTTTCCAACAACATCTCTTTTAAAGTTGTTTTTCTATGATTATGATTGTTGTATCCATGAAGTAATACCCCAGATTAGCTTCTGCTGCTATATTGTAAAAATGGGGGTGTTACAAGGGGTGATTGGTGACAAGGAAAGAGTGATATCTAGGGAATGATGACTTTCAAGTGGAATTTGGTTTGAGGGTCATAGAGGTGCATCCACGATATTATCAAGAAAAAGATTGGATGGTTGAGGAGAGGGTGTATCATTAGATGTAGGAGGTGAGGATTGAGGTTTTGATTCAAATGAGGAAGAGGTAGTGCCAAGGGTAGATGATGTATCTTTGGTTGATGGAGTTTTTGATGGTGCATTTGGTAGAGATAGAGAAGAGGATGGTGTTATGGGAGAAGGTGTGGTAGTGAAATCTTCATCACTAGAGTTGTTGACATAGAGTTGTTTAGGTGGAATAATGGTTAGTTTGATTTTCTTAGAAGGGTTAGAGGAGGAGGCTTGAGTGGAAACCATGGAAGAAAGATACGAAGGAGATAAAGATGATAAGAAGAATGGTGAGGATAAGTATTTAATTTAGAAGGAGTGGATTAAAGAGGTAAAGCATGAGATTTAGGAAGGGAGATACCAATAATGGTTTAGCAAAATGCAGAAGATGTAGCTGGGTCTAGAAGAAAGGTTGGTCAACTACACAGAAAATCAGAAGACACAGTACAAATTTCGTGACTCCTGTTAGCGGTCACATATATATGGTGGCCGTCCTAGATATATTTGGGGGCCGCCCTATATTTATGGAGGCCATTTTCTGGAGAAACAAAAATTTTCCAGTTTGTCTTAATTTTAGTAAATCTTGTACAGAAAAAGTATCCCAGATTTTTCCCTTTTGCAGTTAATCCTATTTCATCAAAAATCATCTAATACTTCCTAATAATCAAATTCACAAGGCTAGCTATCCTAAATTTTATTAGAGAAGCGAATATAGGCATATTGACTCAGAAATTGTCATGCATAATATCACAAAAATAACCATAGTGTATCAAAGTGCATGCAAGCAAGGTTTTGGATGATAAAATGGAATGATCATCCAAGGCAAGTTAAGTTGCGCATACTACGTACTAACAAACTACTAAGTGGCATAAGTTCAAGTACCTAAGCATAGATTGCAATATTAACTACCATCAAGCATAATAAAGAAGTAAATATAAGTATATTGTCTTATAGCAATTATCTAAATTGCTCACTTCTTCTTCATATTTCTCCACAAATTCTTGAAGCCCTTCTCGATTGACCTTAATCCACCACGATACTCATCTCGCAACTGAACTTGACGGTTAATGATTTCGGTTTGGAGGGTGTAAAAGGGTTCCATGTTAGGGTCAACATTTTGTGGGTTTTTAAAGACTCAAGGAACCTCATTTGCTAATGAATTAACAAAACGAGTAAGGGAAGGAGTGATTGCACGCGAGGTCCCTTTGCTATTTCCATCATCATTATCATCGTTAAGATGAGAGGAGGATGGTTGACCGAAGGTGAAGGAAGAGGAAGTTGAGTGACGACCTCTTTTCGTGCCATAATCCTTTTGAGTATTTCGCTCTTGTTGAGCGGTAAAAGGATACATTACACGATCGTGCAAGTCATAGTAATAATCTAACACCCCGTGACTAATGGTCATGACATGTTTAAACAAGCGAGTTAATAACATGCCGTATGGCATAATT
>BQNB010149421.1:0-16170 GCA_026074375.1 Tanacetum coccineum | reverse complement strand
AGGCTGGATTAGTAGTTGTGGTATATGGTTTGTAGCTGTTATGATCCAAGTTGCATATCTACAGAAGACCCCTATTACATGAATACAAAAAGGGGAAGAAGATTACTGTTTATCGATTTACAGCTTATTATGTGTGGTGGCATGTTCAAGGAGATCTTAAGTCAAGGGGAAGCATTGAATATTGTTTCATTCATGAAGATTGTTTTGTAATATTAAATAGGGGAAGATTGTTGGGTCTACAAATTTGATGATTACAAAACTACATGTGCTTATATGAAGATGAATGAAACAACAAGGGCATAATATGACACTTTGGTATTCTACATATTTAGAAGATTTAAGTGCAGAAGATATGCATTGAATATCAGTTATTATGTTTCCTTAATACTCTAGGTTTTTCTTGTAAACCCTCTATATAAAAGGTATAGACGTGTAGTTTAATATATATAGAAAAAGTCGACTGATGTGAGTCGAATAGAAAAAGGTGTGTGTGTACACCATAGTTAGATAGTTAGTAGATGTGTTATAGACGTCTATGTATTAGTTAGTTTAGCCCCAAGGATCATTTGATCTTGGGAATGTAGTGAATGAAGAAAACCTTGAAGTAACTCTGATTTCTGTGTAATTGTTTCATTGTGCAAGTTTATTAATCATTGTTACTATATCCTAGTTGAGTCTTAATAACGATCTACGGGGTCATAACAGACTCCACAATTGGTATCAGAGCCATGGGGGCTCTTGATCTAGGATCTACAAGGTTTCTGGTGTCATGTTTATGATGTGAAGATGGTCGTATGTTCTGTTTTTGGTGATTGGCTGATTTTGGTGAAGTTAGGGTTTTCGCGACACTTAAAAGTGTTGTCTTTATACTTAAAAAAAGACAACTATTATTGTTTTTGGTCAGCCGTGATTGTTGATGTTGTAGTGTGTTTCTGGTCGTCATGGAAAAAGCAGTAGGTGTCGTGATGATTTGGTGAAACCTTAATTCGAAACTAGGGTTTTGAATATTGTTGCTATTATGATGCTTACAATTTCGTATACATCAATTGAAATCTTTACAAAACCCTAATTCGTAAAAGATGAAAAGGTGTAGAAGACACATGATTGTACTGTGATGAGATGATTCAACCAATTGTTGCTACGATTCAAGAAGAAGAGATGATTTCAAACCATCTATTTGGGTTTCTCATGAAGCTGTTGGTTATGATGTATGTACTTGGAATGAATTTTCTTAAACCATAATCTGTGAAGAATACATGAACTCAGGTTCATTATCAAGAGGCATGATCGATTGACATTTACACGCAAGAGGACGCATGAGGATTTGTTATTGAAAGCTATAAACCCTAATCATCTTTTAAGGCGTGTATATATGGGATTTTTGGTTTGTTCATGGTGACAATATCTACTTGTAATAGCAGATGGTGTGAACGACATTATAAAGAAGCAGCATGGTGTGTTTTTAGATTCGAGGTTATATGCATGGTGTGTTTTTCAATTCTGGAGAGCATGCTATGATTAGCTACATCCAAAAGCAAAGAAGGACAAATCATAAAGATTTCCAAAACTACTTATTTGCTTGTTTCCTTTCTCAACATGAACCCACAAAGATATCTCAAGCCCTTGATGATGAAAGTTGGGTTGAAGCAATGCAGGAGGAGCTGTTTCAGTTCAAGATTCAGAAGGTTTGGACACTAGTTGACTTACCTAGTGGCAAAAAGGCTATTGGTACAAAGTGGGTGTATAGAAATAAGAAGGATGAAAGGGGAATAGATGTAAGGAATAAAGCTAGACTGGTTGCATAAGGGTATAAACAAGAAGAAGGCATTGATTATGATAAGGTTTTTGCTCTTGTTTATTTTTAGCCTTTGCATCATTTATGAATTTTCTTATGTACCAGATGGATGTTAAAAGTGCTTTTCTCTATGGCACTATTAAAGAGGAGGTATATGTTTGCCAACCTCTAGGTTTTGTAGATCCAAAATTTCTAGAAAAAGTCTACAAAGTGGAGAAAGCCTTATATGGTCTACATCAAGCTCCTAGAGCTTGGTATGAGACACTCTCTACCCATCTGGTGGATAATAGATTTCACAGGGGACAAATTGACAAGACTTTATTTATAAAGAGACTCAAGGGTGATATTCTACTGGTTCACGTATATGTAGATGACATCATCTTTGGTTCAACTAAGAAGTCTTTATGTGATGAGTTTGAGCAGATAATGCACACCGGGTTTTAGATGAGTTCAATGGGAGCACTTACTTTGTTCTTGGGTTTACAAGTCAAGCAGAAAGAGGATGGGATCTTTATTAGTCAGGACAAGTATATTGGTGAGATCCTAAAGAAATTTGGCTTTTTCAGTATAAGGTCAGCCAGTACTCCTATGGAAACTCACAAAGCTTTAACAAAAGATGAAGATAGTGAGGATGTTGATGTTCATTTATACAGGTCAATGATTGGGTCATTAATGTATCTTACATCCTCTAGACTAGATATTATGTTCTCAGTTTGTGCTTGCTCAAGATTTTAAGTTCAGCCAAAAGTTTCCCACTTGAATGTAGAAAAAAGAATCTTTAGATACCTAAAAGGTCAACCTAAATTGGGCCTTTGGTATCCTAAGGACTCTCCTCTTATATTAGAAGCTTTTTTAGATAGTGACTATGCAGGTGCCAGCTTGGATAGGAAATCCACAATAGGAGGTTGTCAATTTCTTGGTACAAGGTTAATCTCTTCGCAGTGTAAAAAGCATATTGTGGTGGCTAACTCAACTACTGAAGCTGAATACATTGCTGCTTCTCACTATTATAGACAAGTGCTTTGGATCTAAAATTAGATGTTAGATTATGGATACAATTTCATGCAGACAAAGATTCATGTTGACATTGAGAGTGCTATTTGTGTTATCAAGAATCCTGTCTATCATTCTAAAACAAAGAATATAGAGATCAGGCATCATTTCATTAGAGACTCTTACGAGAAGAGACTGATTGAGATGGTCAAGATACATACAGATCATAATGTTGCAGATCTTCTCACTAAAGCCTTTGATGTAAGCAGATTTAATTTTTTGGTGGCAAGCATTGGTATGCTTAATTTGTAGCTACATTGGTTGAGGAGAGTTTTAACAGTTCTTAACTTCTATTCATAGGTTATACATAAATATGAATCCTCATGAATCACATGTCTATCTAGTCTTTTCTAGTGTGCTTGTGATGAATAGAGGCATGTTGTTGTATAATTATTGAAGACAAAGTTAAAACTGTTATGGCAAATATTAATACTACTAAGTATAATTTGTACTGCTAGACAAAATAGGTCGGGACACTAAGATACCTCAGTCTGGTGGTCCCCCTATAAAGGTTGGTGATGAGGCTATCCATAAGGAGTTGGGTGGCAGAATTGAAAGGGCTGCCACTACTGCTTCTAGCTTAGAAGTAGAGCATGAAAGTGGTAACATCAATAGGACCCAATCCATGGTAACAATTATTAAGCCAAGTCCTTAGGGAACTGGTTCAGGTAGTGGTCCCAGGTGCCAAGAAACCACATTAGGGATGTAGATGCTCAAACTAGGTTTGAGGCTGCATCTAAAAGTTTAATGACCTACCTCTCTCAAGAGTTAACACACTTGGAAGTGGGGAGGACAGTATGAAACTAAAAGAATTGATGGCACCTTGTACAAAATTGTCTAATAATTGAGAGATTTTGGTAAGCATAAAAGAAAGAGAGAAGTTGTGAGCCAAAAACAAAAAGAGAGATGTGTGCTTAAAAACAGAAAGAGTGAATTGGTGAGCAAAAAGAATTAAGAGATATTGTGAGTATAAAAACAGAAAGAGAGATTGTGAGAATATACATTGGAATGAGATTGGAGTTAATACTGTACTGTTAGCCTTAGAGTTAGTACTGCTAGGCAAATATTAGTACTGGTGGGTGACCGTTAGTACTGTTCAAGGCATAACAGAATTTAATTAATTCTTTATAGCCGTTGAGATATTTCCGCTAACTGCTTTAGCTTATAGGGTTTGACTAATTGAAGAATTCATGATCTTTCTATAAATTCATAGGATTTCTTCAAGATAAGTACAAATTTTATTCAGTCGGTCCAATTACAAAACTTAAAAACTCTCTCTTATCTCAATTAACTCTACCAAATACACATACTTTCATCCACGATCATATCTCAGAACCCTAATTACACTTCTCTTTATCAATGGCAAATTTAGAGTTTTGTGACAAATACAACATGATCGCGTTTTTAAGAAACCTACAGGAAGTACAGGATTTCATCAGATAGTGGATTTTATAAATACTACTTATATTAAGTATGCTCTCACTAAAAATCCTACCATCTACGTATCTCTTATTCATCAGTTTTAGGAAACTGCCTCTGCTACCACAAATCAAAATGGAGAGATAGAAATAACTGCTACTATTAATGGGAGACTCAAGACTATTACTGAAGCATCAATACGAAAGCACCTTAAGCTAGAAGATTTTGCTGGTATAAACTCCTTACCTAATGCAGAAATTTTTGAGCAACTTGCTCTAATGGAGTATGTTTCTGATTCTGATAGCTTAACCTTTCTAAAGGGACACTTTTCTCCTCAGTGGAAGTTCTTAATACATACCATTATTCGCTGCTTAAGCCCTAAGAAAATAACATGTGATCAATTTAGTAGCAACATAGCCACTGTCATCATTTGCTTAGCAACCAATAGAACCTTTAATTTTTCAAAATTAATTTTTAATGGCATGGTCAAAAATGTGGCAAGTGCATCTAAATTCTTAATCTATCCATGATCTATACAAATCTTTCTGAATAACCACAAGAGACTCATCCAACCCCACAAAAAGACTTATCCTGCTCCCACCCTTACTCAAAAACTATTTAACAATATGAGAAGAACATCCAAGGGATATACTGGGGTGGACACTGCATTGTTTCCCACAATGCTTGTTCAGGGTCAGACTTTATAGGGTGAAGGATCAACAATCCCAGTTGATTCCCAAAACACACCTACAGATGCTCCATCAACTTCATAACCAACCTCCACTACACCTGAAATATTACCTTTTAAAATCACATCATCACCATCCTTATCTTCTCCTACACAACAATCCCCACCATCTATAGACACCACTTATGATGCAGAGGAGCCTACTATAATGCCCCATGATTCACCTCTCCAAAGGGTTCAATCACTTGGACGTGATGAGGATAGTATGACACTTTTTGAAATGACGGTTCTATGTACCAATTTGTCAAACAAAGTAATAAGCTTGGAGGCAGAGTTGGCACAAACCAAACAAACTTATGGTATTGCTCTTACAAAATTAATCAAGAAGGTAAAGAAGTTAGAGCAGATAGTCAAGTCAACTCAAGCTAGAAGGAGATTCAGGATAGTTGTTTCTGATGATGAAGAAGGTCTAGAGGATCCTTCCAAACAAGAGAGGAAAATTACAAAGATTGATCAAGATCCCTCTATTTCATTGGTACAGGATAAAGGAACATCATGGATTGAAGAAGATATAGAGATTCAGGAGAAGATTAGTGATGATACTGAGGTAGTGCTAGAAGAAGAAGAGCCTACTGAGCTTGTGGAAGATCAAGGTAGTGGTGAAAAAGGAGAAAAAGAAGTTAGTACTATTGATGCAGAGCATAGTACTGTTATTCCAGAAGTTAGTACTGTTGCTAAGAACTTAGTGTATATCAGAAGGAGTGCTAAAAAGAAAAAAGATAAGGGTAAAAGAATTATGATAGAGCCTAAGCCTGAGAAGAAGATAAAGAAGCAACTAGAGCAAGAAAGACTTGGGCATGAAGAAGCTATTAGACTGCAAGAACAGATTGATGAAGAGGAAAGACAAAGGATTGCAAGGGATGCAGAAATAGCTAAATAGTTACAAGATGAGATTAACAAAGCAACACAAGAATAAGAGAAGCAAGAAGTTGTAACTGAAGTTGATCCAACTCATGTTATTGATTAGAGTGATTGGTATATGTTTAATTACACACACCTTTTACCTTTAAAAACAAGTTAAAATAACCAAAAATGGACTTAAAATGCCAAAAATCTATTTTTTCCTGCATTTTTTTAGAGTTAAAAAGCTTTTGTAATTTTTAAGTTTAAATGTAGTTTTCTTCTTAAGCCTTTGTTATTTCCATTATCAAGTCTTGTAATCCGATTTAAACATTAATAAAATCATAAGTTTAGTTTTCATAACCTGTTTTTACTTATAAGCTATTACTATATAATCAAATGTTGTTGCTACTGTTTAATAAGCTTTCATAAGCTCTTACAAGTCTATAAGCTTGTAATTGAGCTCTAATTAGTTGTAACCTACTCAAACTTTAAAATCAGTTAAGTATTTTGACTTATTGGACTTTTGAGCTTTTGGAAGGGAAGCTAAAAATGGAAGAGCTTCCAAGGACTTTACTAGCTTATCCAAAAGGATAAGCTAGAGCTGTAGACAAAGCTCTTTGAGCACTACTACCTTTGTTTAGCTAAGGTCTACTGTAAGTTTTCATTTACTTCTTTTGTCCTTAAATTACTAGTCTAAAACTGCTTATTTTGTTTAAGTGTTAGCTTATTTGAGCTTATATCTTTGATATTGTGCTTTTGATATTTTTGCTATGTGTTTTCAGCTTAAGTAGGTTAGACCATAGTTTTACTCTATTTGTCTTATAAATCAATAAAAACCAAAAAATATTAGCATAGTTAGTATAACTTATTTCTAGATTATTGCTTATTGTTTCATGTTTATGTTAGTTATTAGAACTGTTCAATACTGGTATCTAAGTTTAAATCACTCGATTTATACTATTCTGCAAGTTTAAATGAATCAAAATGTTTTTAAAAGGGTGTTTGGCATAACAGTACTAACTACAAGTTAGTACTGCTAGAGGCCCCTTTGGCTTTTAAATTGTGGACTTAATCTCTGATTATAGTTTGTTTAAGTAAGTTTAAAAAGCTAGGTTCAGTTTCATTGAGTTTTCATAGGATATATTTATATATAGGTTCTTATCTGTCAAGTTCTATTTTCATTACAAGTTTTGTTAAATTCTAGTTGTTAAAGTTATTTAATTTGCATTTAGCCTTGTGTTTTAAGAGTGTTAAGTTAGTTTATTAGGTCTGCATTAATAGGTTTTAAAGTTGTAGTTCTTATATTTGTCAACTGCATCAGCAGTTAGATTAGACAAACTGTCAATTTTAAGCTCAAGTTTCATTAGGGTAATTTAGCTGTTAGCTTTTGATTTTCAGATAATAGATAGCTTATAGGCCATAGTTTAGATATTTACAATTAGTTTTAAATTTCTAGCTTACTTGTTTCAACTTAGAAGAAGGTGTTTAGATTTTTCTTCCATTTCTCACCTACCCCGAGGATTCTCCTTTTATTCTCTCTCTCAAGAGTGAGGGTCTCGTTTTTGACCCCGGCATCTTCTAAGTTAACCTCTTATATCATCTAATTTAGATAGCTTATAGTGTTTTTAGCTTAAGTAGCTTTTCAAATTTAGATACTATACATCATTAGCTTTCTAGGACAGTTTTTGTTTTTAAATTTGAGCTTAAAATGAGTTGTGTGCAAGCTTATAAGTGAAAATTAGCTTTTTGGAACTCAAAAGCTCACTTTCTGAGGCAGCAGCTTCATAAGCTGTTTTTGAGCTTATAATTGAGATTCAGCTTATATTGGTTTTATTAAAAGTGCTTAAAAAAGGTTCTTTAACAACTTTGTGCTTTTAGTTTTCAAAAATAAAAATAAATAAAAAAGGTGTTACTCAGACTCGAACCCACGACCTCTCCTTCACACTCTCTCAGCCTTAACCATTGTGCTACATTAGCTCATATGTCACCCTCTCTTTTCATTTCATTATTATACACGTTTTCTTTTCATTTTTAATATTATAAGCCGTAGCTAGTTTTGATTTTTCCCCAGCTTGTTAAATAAGTTGGGGACTTGTTCTGATTTTTCCTTTGCTCCTTATTACTTTTAGGATTTTCCCTGAATTTTTGGTATTTTTCTTGTTTTTTAGTTAATTTTTAATCATTTTCTTAGTTTTAAACTTTCAAAAATTAATAAAAAATAGAAAAATAATTTTTAAAAATACAAAAAAATAGTTTTTGGATTTAAAATAGTTAGTTTAAGGTTTACATGAATTAAAATCATTTTTATCAATTTTAGATTTTTATTTTCACTTTTAAGCTTTTAATTTAGATTTAAAAATAGGATTTTATTATTAAAAAAAGTTAAAAATAGTTTTCTGAGTTTTTATAATATTTTAGATTTTTCTAAGTTTAAAAATAATTTTTTAGAATTTTTAGGAATTAATTTGCTATTTTCCAGGATTTAAATAGTTTAATTAGTTTTTAATTCATAATAAATTCAAATATAATCAAAAAAATAATTTTATTTTTCCTAAAATTTTCTTTTATCTTAATTTAGGTTTAGAAATTTAGTTTGCATTTTTAGGAGTTAGTCTTGCCTTAGTTGCTTATTTGTCGCGTTTTATTTGTTCCCGTTAATTGTTTTTGAGAATTAATTACTTTTGCTTGCTTATTTTATTTGTTGCTTTTAATTAGCATATATAGATAATCAAATCAATCTTTGTTTTAATTCAAATCATTGTCCAAACTAGAACGCGGATTCAATTTCACAAATCGTTGGGAAAACGACCCGAGAAATCATACTTCCCGGTTAATATACGTATAATATTATATTATATATTTTGAAGAATTTCCTTTTTACTTTTTTCCTCAAGGGTAAATTGGTAATTTTCCATCGTATTATATATTATATTTTACGTGTGTTAGATTCTGACGAATCAATTTTTGGCGCCGCTGCCGGGGATTTGTGATTAAGATTCTCTCGTTTGAAGTTTGTTGATCGTGACTTGAAGACCCTTTTATTTTTGAAAGTTTTATTTTTGTTAAAAAAATATATATATAAAAAATATAAAAAATAAAAAGTTAAAAAATATTTTTCCTTTCTTTTAATATAATTATCATATAAAAATAAATAAATAAATAAAATAAAATAAACAAAGTTGGTAAAAAAACACCAACAATTAATACCTTCAATTGAGGTATTATCCATTAGTACGTTCCCAACTCGAATCAAAGATTTAAAAACTTGCCATTTGTGTCATTTACGAAATACGGCTCACCTTAAAAAGTAAAATTTTTAAGAGCTACCGTGAAGTAAATTTGATTATTTTGTTTAAGTTGTCTTCTCGTTATCCGTTAATTTAGTTTGTTTAAAAAATAAAAAAAATATAAAATAAAAATATGAAAAATAAAAAAATTAGTTTAAATTTTCTTTTTCTACTTTGTGCATGCGCACTCGTTCTTAAACCCGCAACCGTAACCGTCAACAACAAGCCCAACCGGCTGTTGTTTAACCATTTCATTTAGAAGAACCTTTTGTTAATCTTCCCTTAGTTTCGATGGTTGATAACCGGACTATGGCACAATTGATCTAAGCACCCACCGAGGGGTACGAGGATGCAATTGTAATTCCCGAAATCAATGCTAACTTTGAGTTAAAGCATGGTTTGATCTGGTTCAAGCTAACCCGTTTTACGGTCGTGAGAACGATAATCCTCATGCTCATATTAATAGTTTCAAAAGGATTTACTCACATGTACGATTTAGGAATTGCCTAACATGGCAGATTAGCTTATGATGTTTTCCGAAATCGTCTCGAGAGCCGCTTAGAAACTTGGTATAGAAAGAACCACCAAATTCAATCTTGACTTGGGAGGATCTCGTTACCAAGTTCGTTAACCAATTTTTCCCTCCTTCAAAAACCACTTACTTAAAGAATGAAATTTCTCGTTTTACAACAAAAATTTCGAGGAAACTTTTAGTGAAGCTGGGGAACTATTTAAGAGTTGCTTAGAGCATGCCCTCATCACGATTTACGAATTAACCACGTGATACCGTTACAATGGTTTAAACGATAATGACAAGACTCCCATAAATTGCCGCAGCGGTGAAATCTTTTGAGTAAAACGACTAGAGAGGCTTAAACATAATTCAGAACAAATCAAATGTCTTATTCACAAACAAACGAAAAAAAAAAAAAAAAAAAAAAAAAAAAGGGGGGGGGGAAAAAAAAAAAAGGGGAAAAAAAAAATTTGTAAAAATGTTGGGTATTTGGGTATAAAAAAAAAAAAATAAAAAAAAAAACAAATCTTCTAGGATGAATTCTGTCTAGTAAAACGTATGAGATGAATTGATGAAGCTTTGCGGATCAACTTTTCCACCTTAGTCGACGATTGTTTTCTAAAAACGTGTCCGCTCCTCCTCCGGTTAAAGCGGTTGAGGAATCTTGTGTTACTTGTGGTGGTGCTCATGCTTGGTACAATTGTCCGGCTACCGATAACAATCAGGCTAGTGTTTGTGCGACTACGGGTACTTACAATCAAGTTAACCCTCCAAACCGTGTTAGTAATCAAATGGCACCACCAGGTTTTGCTCCGGTGCAAAACAATGGTCAAAATAGGTTTAATCAGAATCAAGGTCAAGGGAATAATTTTCAAGGAAATCAAGGTTTTCAAAGTCAAGTTAATCATGCTCCGAATTTTCAAAATCAAGGTTTTCAAAATCAACCTTTTCAAGTGCCTCATAATCAAGTGCAAGATTTTTCGAATGAGTTTTCAAGCTACAAGAAATCTAATGATCAAACGATTAGAAATTTGCAATATCAAATCACCTCAATGAAAGGAGAATTAAAGAATGAGATTCAAAATACAATTAAGAGTCAACAAAATGCTTTGATGAGTCAAAATAATGCTTTCCAAAATACATTGCAAAATAATTTGCAAAACATGTTAAGTGGATTCTTTCAAGCTCAAGCCTCAACTTCGGGTACTCTTCCGAGTAATACCGTTCCAAATCCGAAGGGTGAGATGAAAGCGATCACTACTCGAAGTGGTGTTGCTTACGAGGGACCCTCGATTCCTATTAATCCTTCTCCTAAAAAGGTAGTGGAACAAGAAACCGAGGAGACAACGGATAAAGAGAAAACGAATTTCCAAGGAAGTACAGCTCTGTTGGTCCAGTCCTAGACAGATCTTTGAGCCCTTTAGGGTTGGTAGAATACTTATGTAATCACAAGCAAACTACAGGAGAGACTCTAACAATAAACTAAAGTTTATGCGGAATATAAACAATAGAGTTAAAGAAGAATAACTAAATAACAATAATCCTCTATGGATCTATATTACTATTAAGAAAAGTGTTTTCAAGATGTGTACAACCATTGGCCGAATGCTTCTTATATACTAGAGAAACCCTAATTCGCGTAGAGAAGATATGCATTATCACTTCCTAATATATCTCATGCATATCCCTTATTCTCAACTAACTACTAAATATACGGGTTGACTATTACTACTGACAGCATGAACTATGCTACCAGCAGGAACCCAATTGTACTAACAGCAGGAACGATATAATAACTCTACCAGCAGGAACTACATACCTGCCAGCAGGAACTATAAATGTTCTACCAGAAGGAATACTAACTATTACAAAATTAATAATTCCTAACAATCCTCCCCTAAACTTGAATTTGACATAGTTAACTTCAAGTTTCTAGATAGATCTTTGCCTTGAGGATTGAGACTTGACTAGGAACAGCACCAAAACACTTGACCAGCATCAAGAAACAGCAGAAACACATATGAGCGTGATGCTGACTATGAAGACTTGAGACATAGACACCAGCAGACTCTGAAGCTCCACATTCCTTGAACCAGTAGCAACAATAGAACCACCTCAGCAACATGAGTAGGTTTGATGAGCCTTTACCAAGTAGCTACTCACTCTTGGGCTAGCTAGTCCTTTGGTGGAATCATGGCGTCACCCTGGTGAACTAGTAACCAGTCCAACTCTTAGAACGTGAATCAAAGGTGAGTTGAAATACCCTAATGATTTTTGGCAAATCATCACAGCCATCAACGGATTTGATGATGTCTTTACCAAGAGCCGTACCCCCTTGGACTAGCCACTCTTTGTTAGAACAACCTGGTGAGTGAAGACCATATAGTTTTTAGCAAACTATTACAGCTATCAATGGATTTGAGAAAGTCTTTACCATGAGCCGTTTGCTATGGACTAGCCACTTTTCATTCCAAGAATATGGCAAGTGAAAACCATCCAGTTTTGGGTAGCCTGGCAACCATCAACGGATTTGATAGCTCTTTACCAAGCAGCCGTTTGCTCTTGGACTAGCCAGTTCTTATGCTTGTTAGGCATGGTGAACTGAAAACCATTTGTTGTGTGGTGATAAGCCAACACCCAAACCCTAAACACTTTGTACACTAACAACATAAAAAATATTTGTTTATTTTTTTTCTTTTTAAATACAAACAAAAGAAATTAAAATTGGTACAAAGAAAAATACAACAAAATATGAAATGTACCATCAACAAAAAGGAACTGAGCATCACTAATTTGATTAGCAACATCATGAACCATGTATTACCCACAGAGTAAATTGTTCGTCAGCAGAAACCAATAAACTACCAGGCATAACAATGTCCAACTAGCATCAATTTGAACTACTAGTATAAATGAGTAAAAATAGCAAAAACCCACATTGCAAGACTTCAAACTACACAAATACAAGTTATGACCTGCAAAATTGTTAGAATACAAACTATACAACAATAAGCCTCCCCTTAGGCTTATGCCTCCCCTCAATCACTGAATCAAGGATTTGAGCATCCCATATGGACTACTAAAAAATTAAATCTAGGTCCATCAAAGGCTTGGGTAAAAACAGATTTAGCCACATTTTCATCAGTGTGAATTTTAAGCACTTGAATAAGATGTTTCTCATTTGCATCCCTGATAAAATGGTGCCTAATCTCTATGTGCTTTGTTCTTTGGTGAAAAACTGGATTTTTAACTATGGAAATTGTACTTTGGTTATCAATAAAAATTTTAGTGTTCAAATTGAACCCATAGTCCAGCATCTGGTTTTGTATCCAAAGTACCTGTCCACAACAATTTGCGGCAAACAACATATTTCAAAGCCTCAGTGGAAGAGGTACACAAGGTTGCTTCTTGCTGCCATGAAATCAACCTCTACCTAGAAACAAGACATCCTCCAAGATGTGGATTACCTATCCACCATGATCACCAGCATAATCAATGTCACTATAATCTTCCAACACAAAAGGTGAACTTTTGTACCAAGACCTAATTTAGGTTGGGCCTTAGATAACTTAAAGATGTCTTACTGCATTCAAGTTGGAAGTTAAAGGTGTAACTTGATGTCTTGAACAAGCACTAACTGCAAACATGATATCAGGTCTTGAAGCTGGCAAATACATAAGTGAACCTATCATAGATCTGTATAGATGAACATTAACAACATCATCAGTTCATTAATTGGATTTAGGCTTTGGAGCTTCATATGGAGTTGTTGCAGTTCTCACACTTTCCAAATCAAACTTCTTTAGGATATCATGACACAATATTTTTCTTGATGAATAAAAATCCCATCAGACTGTTGCTTGACCTGTAGTCCTAAGAAGAATGTTAATTCACCCATAGCACTCATCTCAAACTCACTTTTCATCAGTTTTTCAAACTCAACAAACCAGTGCCATCTTTGTGAAACAAAATATATGACATCACATACACATGAACAAGGATTGATTATCTCTGGAATACTTCAGATAAAGAGAGTTATGTCAAATAGTTGCCACATCTGTAACCATGTCTCAGCAAGAAGTAGACAATCTAGCATACCAGGCCTTGGTTCTTGATGAATTCCATACAATGCCTTTTTACAACCTTTTAAACACTTGGGATTTTGAGGGTCCACAAATCCTTTAGGTTGGGTCACATAAACTTCCTCTTCAAACTCCCCGTAGAGAAAGGCACTCTTCAGATCCATTTGGTACGCCAAAAATCCCATATAAGAAGCAAAAGCTAAAAATAGTAGAATAGCTTCAATCCTTGCCACTGGTGCAAATACTTCATCATAATCAATGCCCTCCTCTTGCCTGTGACCTTGAGCTACTAGCCTAGCTTTATTCCTTACCACAATACCTCTGGCATCCCTCTTGTTCTTTAGAATCCATTTTGTCCCAATGGTTGTCTTCCCTTCTGGCAAAGGGACAAGTTTCCACACATTTTGATTCAGAAACTGTTGCATCTCTTCTTGCATAACATCTACCCCTATCCTGAGATCTAGCAGAGATCTTTAGCTACAGTACTTGGTTCAAGTTGAGAGGAGAAAGACAAGCAAAAAGGCAAATGATAGATAGTAAGTGTGATTGTTCCTTTGCTAATCAATGACTGTTAGCATGACAAAAGCACTTTCCACCAAAACTGTGACTTTGCACCTTACTTCTTTCTGAACAGCTGAAGTGGTATCTCCAAGAATAACAGATTGAGGATGTATAGTAATTTACCACCTCTATGTAACGAAGAGAGTTGACATCCACAGTTGGTGCTAGGTTATTGGCATCAGCACCAAAGTTATAAAACAAGAATGAAACTTTCGAGTGTGAAAGGATCTTCAAACCAAATCAACAAACACAAAACGTAGGAATCTTAAACACTGTCCCCGGCAGCGGCGCCAAAAACTGATTGTTCATTTTTTTGACTGGATTTGACTGAGGCTTGACTTTTCTGGCTTCGGCTTTGATTCTTTGGCTTCTTTTTTGTATTCACTCTCAAAAATATATATAATATAATATATAATACGTATATTACCGGGTAAGTATGATCACCCGGGTCGTTTCCCCAACGACTAGTGAAATTGAAACCTCGTTTAAGTCCGGATTCTGATTTGAATGAGCAAATGGATGATTTGATTATCTAAAGCAACAATTAAAATGGACAATTAAGAACAATTAAACTAATACGGGAAACAAATAAAACGCGACAAATAAACAAGTAAACAAATTTTAACCCCTAAAAATGTAAACTAAAATTCTAAACCTAAGATAAGACAAAAGAAGATTTTAGGAAAAAGAAAAAACATTTTTTTTTGACTTTTTTAAATTGAAAGATATGATTATTCTAAAATTTAAACTAATTGAAAACTATAAAAATAATAAAACTATTAAAAATAAAGTCCTAAAAATTTTATAAAAATTACTCTAATTTAAAGAAAATGCGCAGAAATAATATAAAAATAAAAGCCCTAATTTTATCTTTTTATAAAAGTTTAATTAAACTAATTAAAACCTAACCCTAATTATTAATTAAAACTAAATAAAACTAATTAATAACTAACTTAGGGACTAACAGTGTAAAAGACTTAAGGGCTAACGGGACTAAAACATTTAACGGGCAAGGATTAACTAAGAAACAACTAAAACAGAAAAATTACAAGAATAGTCCCTGAGGACCTACCCCGATAACAACCAAAGTCCAATTATAAACTCAAAGTGCTTTTTAGGAAAAACTTTAAAGAGAGAAGTTGTAGAACAGCTTGAGGAGAACAACTTTAATGAAAGGACTTATACCTAAAAGTCACAATTAAGCTCAATAAGAGCTTATTTTTCAGCTGACCTCAGAAAGTGGGGTTTAACCCTTGGTTTTAGAAAATAAGCTATAAAAAACTCAACACTAGTTCAAAATGTAAAAGGAAAGAAGTTCTAATGAGCTTATGATGTGCTTAACCTAAAAATGAAAAGATAATAGAGCTTAAAGTACTTTTAGACTACTGAAAATGAGGAAGAAACAAGCAAACTCAGAAAATAAGGCATTTAGCACAAAAACCAATTAAGCTAAAAACCTTTAAAAGCTAAACTAGACTCTAAAACTTTAAGGACTTATCAAACTACTTATAATCTATCTATATAAACTGAAAAATCTAGAATCATAAGCTAAATTAACAAATTAAAATCCTAAAATTCCTAAGTACTGTTTTTGGCTTTTTAACTTTTTAACAGCAAAAATAAGCTATGTAAATAAGCTAGAAAATGAAATCTAAAACTTATTCTAAATTAAGCTATAGCTAAACTCTAAAATGCTAAAAGATAAGCTATTAAATCCTACAATTGCTGGCTTAAATTCGGATTTGAATATCAGCAGTACTAACTAACTTAGTACTGCTGATGCAGATTGATGACGTATAGTCCAACCTCGGGTCATGAACCCGACCTACGAATACTATTTACACCCGGATCGATGACGAATGGGCCAT
>BQNB010149420.1:0-13180 GCA_026074375.1 Tanacetum coccineum | reverse complement strand
CTGAGTTTTCTGTCATGCCAAACTTTTGTTCTTGCTTTGTATAGACGAGAGTTTTCATACGCTTGATGTCTAAATTCATCTAACTCATGTAATTGAAACATTTTTTTCTCACAAGCAGCGATGAGATCTGGGTTACAGTTTTTCAGGGCCTAGTATGCACGGTGTTCAATTTCGAAGGGCAAGTGGCAGTTTTTACCGTATATGAGTTTGTATGGTGTGGTACCGATAGGTGTCTTGTAAGCAGTATGAAAAGCCCACAGAGCATCGTCGAGTTTTCTTTACCAAATAGCGGGATTTTCTTTCATAGTCTTCTCAAGAATTATTTTCAGGGCCCTGTTTGTATTTTTGACTTGACCACTCGTTTGAGGATGGTATGATGTAGATAACGTTCATTATCTTTTCTATTTATTTATTGCAGAAATGAGTTCCTCAGTCGCTTATGAGAGCTTTAAGCATTCCAAAAGGGCAGAATAGTTTTTTAGGAAGGAAATAACAACCATGGCATCGTTAGTTGGTAAAGCTTGAGCTTCGGCCCATTTAGATACATAGTCAACTGCAACTAAAATATATTCAAACTTGTATGATTTTGGAAAGGGTCCCATAAAATCGATACCCCATATGTCAAAAATTCCACATACTTGAATGCTGTTAAGAGTATCTCATCACTTTTTGATATATTTACAGTCCTTTGACAAGCTTCGCATAGACAAACTAAAGTATGAGCTTCTTTGATGATTGTTGGCCAGTAAAAACCTGAGTCACGAACTTTTTTAGTGGTTGTTGCTGGTCCATAATATCTATCGGTAGGTCCGTGGTGACATTGATCTAAAATGATATGAGTTTTGGGTCCATAGACACAACGTCTGATCATACCGTCAGAACATACTTTGAAGAGGTAGGGTTCTTCCTAGAAATAGTGTTTGAGGTCAGAGAAAAATTTAATTTTCTATTGGTACATCATTCTTTTGGGTATAATATCACTTACTAAATAGTTAGCAAAGTCTGTGAACCATGGGTCGTCTTTAGTGCTTATCTCCATAAGAGTTTCTCTAGGAAAATTATTGTCTACTTCACTGTCATCTCTTGTCTTATCTTTTTCAATCCGAGATAAGTGGTCGGTGGTAACATTTTTTGTACCTTTTTTGTCTTTTATTTCGATATCAAATTCTTGCAAGAGCAGTATCCAATGAATGAGGCGTGGCTTAGCATCTTGTTTCTTGAATAAGTACCTTAAAGCTGAGTGATCAGTGTAACAATTATCTTTGATAATACCAGATATGATTGAAAATTTTCAAATGCAAATACTATGCTAAGCTGCATTGAGGGTTTTGCTTGCAAATAGATAGGGTGAAAGTTTTTGCCATCTTTTTGTCCTAAGACTGCTCAAACTGTGGAATCACTTACATCACACATAAGTTCAAACGAAAGGTTCCAGTTTAGGCTTACGATCACAGGAGCACATGTGAGTTTTTCCTTAAGCAAATTGAATGCGTTGTGACATTCGTCATTGAATTCGAATATAGTATCTTTTTCAAGCAACTTGGTGAGAGGACGGGCAATTTTTGAGAAATCTTTAATAAACATTCGGTAGAAACCTGCATGTCCTAAAAAACTTCTAATACCTTTGATATTAGTAGGGGTGGAAGTTGAGAGATTACGTCGATCTTTGCTTTGTCGACTTTCAGAACCCTCTCCAGATAGCGGGGGAGGGGGGGGATCAAATCGGCTATCTCTTCATGAGGGGGGGGCGGGGGGGGGGGGGGCATGGTGCGGGGGTTAATCCCCTCACCGCCGGGGCGGGGGGGCGATATCCTCCCAAAACCTCCTACCATCTCCTCTCAATATCAAGACCTATCAAAAAAAACACACCCATCATCCAGATCTACAGATTCCCACATCCACAATCGCATCATAAAAACACAACCACCAACCATTCCCGCAACCCCCCAAAACCCCTAATACCACCCAATCTCTTTACCAGCCCACCCATCGTCCTCCGCACTGATACCATCCTTCTAGTATTCCTCATAAACAGCGCCAATAACAGATCCTCACTGCCCCCCCCGGCAACCCCACCAATACATACCACTACTCAATCTCAAAACACCCAAAACAAAACTAACTACCCTCCTCAATCCTCTTAATCATTCACCCCCCCCCTCGAACCCACCCACAGACCCCCCTCAAACACCATCCCCCCCATCCACTTCCGGGTCGGGGGGGGGCGGGGGCGGGGGGCGTCCGAACGGGGGGGGGGGGGGGGAGGACTCCCGACCACGCCGCGCTCTTCCCCCAATAAACCAGCCACCAATCAAGATCCCCCACCCGACTCCTTCAAAGGGCCCACCCCCCCACCCCTCCTCTTCCACAAAAAAAAACACCTAATACACCCAACCGATACAACCTCAGTCCCTAACACCCCCCCCACACTAGCACAACAAACCCACCCAAGCGATTCCAATACCACAACTTCTCTCCAAAAAAGAATCCCAAAATAAAACGCCAAAAGGGAACACAATTCACCATCGAATATCCCCAAAACCCAAAAAACCCCTACAGAGCCCCATCCCTCCTACCCCTTCCTTCCCCCACACTGCCCCCTACTGCGAGCGCTCGCTTAAGACTTACCAAAATCACAAACATCAAATCGATAATATCTACCCAAACATCTCACTCCCATCCTAAATACCACCAATCAACCCATTCCCCAACATCAAAACAGCATGCCACGATCCAACCATCAAAAAAAACCCGACACAAACGCACCCAATATCTTCACCCCACATCCCATCGCCCGTCAACCCAAAACCCTCACTCATAAAAAATCGACATCCAGAACCTCTCCATCCAATCTTCCTAAACTCTCAACCCCAATCATATTCTCCTTTCACTCCTCTACGAACCGAGAATCCACCTCTACCTACATCCCATCACCCACCCCACTCTCTCTTCAAAGTTCTACCCCAACTCGCCACTACCCGCACCCAAAGCCAACCCTCAAAACACACCCAACCACAAACCCCACCACTCCCAACACATCCCAATTTCCACGTCATATCTCTTAAAACCACAGCCTCTAGATCAAAATTCAACAAACAATCACTATACAACCCACCAATCATCATCCCGCCCTCTTACCTAACAATCATCACCCACATCATATCTATAACATCCTCCATGACCATAAGCACACCTTCTCCCTCCATCCCAATCTCCCACCATACCCCACACCCCTCACCCACCCCCACTAAGACGCCGCCACACCACCACACATACACTCATCACTCATCATCTAAGCCAAATCACCCTCAATAATCACTCATTCAAAACCACTAACACACCCCTCAAAAATCTCGCGGCGAACCTCACCCGCCTAACCCACCATATCACCTAACCAATCAACACAAAGAGCATGTATCCCACCCCCCTCCACACCAAATACCCACAACAAATCCACCAGAAAAACAAAAATACCCTCATCCACTGCCTTACTCACGTAAAAAACGTAATATCGTTTCCCTCCCCCGAATCTCACCTATTTCCTACCGCTACGACAATCACATCCCTACAAATTACCACCAGATAACCGCTACTTCCCCATCTCTATCCCACAGCTCCTCTCCAACTCCCACCGATGAAAAAGAATCTCAAAACAATGCAAACCCCCCCATATCGTATTCTCTCCTGGAAAGACCCAATAAAGCGCCTAATAATTCATTCCATACGGACCCCCCCCCCGCCACATCCCACTCACTCGTAACGCCCAGGCGGATCATCCATCTCTACCCATCACCACTCCAGCCAGTCCATCATCCACCTCCCCCTATCCCCCTCGCCCCTCACTTCACCAAACAGATCCCCCCCAATCACCACCCACCCCCACCCTAATATCCCCTACCACAAAAATCATCACCCCAAATAATATCAAACCCCGCACCCACTCACATCTCTCTAAAAAAAAAAAAGAATTCAGAATCTAAAAAACCCAGATCACGGATACCCAATTGTCCTTCTCCACCCTATACAAATCCCCCCCGTCCCACCCAACCAATCCCACACGCGCATCTACTCACCACCAAGCGAAACAAGAAATTTCAAAACCTCAGTTACACCAACACAATCCTTTATCTCCTACAAAACTTCAAAAGCACCCCCCCCTCCCCCCACATCAATCCCTTACCATAAATAAAAAGCGAATGATGTAGATAACGTTCATTATCTTTTCTATTTATTTATTGCAGAAATGAGTTCCTCGGTCGCTTATGAGAGCTTTGGGCATTCCGAAACGGCAGAATAGTTTTTTCAGGAAGGAAATAACAACCCTGACATCGTTGGTTGGTAAATCTCGTGCTTCATCCCATTTAGATACATAGTCGACTGAAACTAAAATGTATTCGAACTTGTATGATTTTGGAAAGGGTCCCATAAAATTGATACCCCATATGTCAAAACTTTCACATACTTGAATGTTGTTTAAGGGCATCTCTTTACATTTCGATATATTTCCAGTCCTTTGACAAGCTTCGCATAGACGAACTAGAGTATGAGCTTCGTTGATGATTGTTGGCCAGTAAAAACCTGAGTCGAGAACTTTTTTAGCGGTTGTTGGTCCATAATGTCCACCGGTAGGTTCGTGGTGACATTGATCTAAAATGATACGAGTTTCGGGTCCATAGACACAACGTCTGATTATACCGTCAGAACATACTTTGAAGAGGTAGGGTTCTTACCAGAAATAGTGTTTGAGGTCAGAGAAAATTTTAATTTTCTGTTGGTACATCATTCCTTTAGGTATAATATCACTTACCAAATAGTTTACAAAGTCTGCGAACCATGGGTCATCTTTAGTGCTTATCTCCATAAGAGTTTCTCTAGGAAAAATATCGTCGATTTCACTATCATCGCTTGTCTTATCTTTTTCAATCCGAGATAAATGGTCGGCGGCAACGTTTTGTGTACCTTTTTTGTCTTTTATTTTGATATCAAATTCTTGCAAGAGCAGTATCCAACGAATGAGGCGTGGCTTAGCATCTTGTTTCTTGAATAAGTTCCTTAAAACTGAGTGATCAGTGTGAACAATTGTCTTTGATAATACCAGATATGATCAAAATTTGTCAAATGCAAATACTACAATCATAAGTTCTTTTTCAGTAGTAGTATATTTTTGCTGAGCTGCATTGAAAGTTTTGCATGCAAAATAGATAGGGTGAAAGTTTTTGCCATCTTTTTTACCTAAGACTGCTCCAACTGCAAAATCACTTGCATCACACATAAGTTCGAACGGAAGGTTCCAGTTTGGGCTTACGATCACAGGAGCACATGTGAGTTTTTCTTTAAGCAAATTGAATAAGTTGTGACATTCGTCATTGAATTCGAATGGGGTATCTTTTTCAAGCAACTTGGTGAGAGGACGATCAATTTTTGAGAAATCATTAATAAATCTTTGGTAGAAACCTGCATGTCCTATAAAATTTCTAATACCTTTGATATTAGTAAGGGTGGAAGTTAAGAGATTACGTTGATCTTTGCTTTGTCGACTTCAAGGCCTGCTCCGGACACTTTATGTCCAAGCACAATTCCTTCTTTAACCATAAAGTGAGATTTTTCCCAGTTAAGAACAAGATGTGCATTTTTACAACGTTGAAGCATTTTATCGAGATTATTCAGACATTTATCAAAAGAGTTTCCAAAGAGGGAGAAATCGTCCATGAATACTTCTACAGATTCTTTGATCATGTCATGAAAGATAGCTAACATGCACCTTTGGAAAGTAGTGGGAGCATTACATAGACCGAAAGACATTCGCCTATATGCGTATGTACCGAAGGGACAAGTGAATGTTGTTTTTTCTTGGTTCATATGGTCGATTGGTATTTGAAAATATCCGGAAAAACCATCGAGGAAATAGAAGTATTTATTTCTTGTGAGTCTTTCTAACATTTGATCCATGAACGGTAAAGGAAAGTGATCTTTTACGGTTGCTTCATTGATTTTACGATAATCGATGCATACTCGCCAACCCATAATGGTTCTTGTTGGAACAAGTTCATCTTTTTCGTTAGTGACTACTGTAATACCACCATTCTTTGGTACACAATGAATGGGGCATACCCAAGGACTATCAGCGATTGGATAAATAATTTCGGTATCGAGGAGTTTTACGATTTCTTTTTAACAACTTCTTGCATATTTGGGTTCAATCTTCTCTGTTTTTGAATAACTGGCTTTTTGTCATCTAGAAGTTATATCTTATGTTTGCAAAAAGATGGGCAGATCCCAAGAATGTTTGTTGTTTTCCAAGCAAAGGCTTGCTTGTGTCTTTTAAGAACATATACTAACTTGCTTTTGTTTTGTTCAGAAAGCTAAGATGATATGATAACCAGAAGAAAAGAGGGTTCTTCCAAGAATACATACTCCAAGTTATTAGGAAGAGGTTTGAGTTTAAAGTCTGAAGGTGGTTCTTCAAGAGATGTTTTGATTTTATAATCAGTGTTTAAGGTGATTTTCTTGAATTTGGGTTCTTCTTCATCGGATTCAGATTCAAAGTTTATATCGGCGGTCATTGCCATGAATTCATCAAATTCAACTAAGAGTTTTTCTTCTAGGATAGTTCCTTCGATAGAATGGAGGATTTCACTTACTTCATCGAGAAGAGTATCGAAATCTTCTACTAAGATCTCATCGATGACATCAATACTAAAACATGTATCGTCGTTTAAATAAGAGTGTTTTATCACAAAATCAATATTAAAGATCATGCGTTCAGTTCCAACTCCAAGATTGAGTTGTTTCTGTTTAACTCGAATTACTGCATCGGTAGTGTGAAGAAAAGGTCTTTCTAAGATAAGGGGAACTTTACTGTCTTCTTCCATATCAAGAATAACAAAATCAGCAAGGAAAGTGAATTTACCAACTTCAACGAGCATATTTTCATCTTTTCCAATAGGATACTAGAATGATCGGTCTGCTAATCTTATGCTCATTTAAGTGGGTTTAAGAGTTTCAAGAGATAATTTCGTGTATAAGGAATATGGCATCAGATTAATGCTAGCACTAAGGTCGGCTAAAACATTGCACGAGAAAAGTTACACGAAATAAGGAAGCTTCTAGGGTCTCCAAGCTTAGGTGGAACTTTGTTTTGGATCATAGCGGAACTTTCATCGCTTAGGAAAGCGGCTGATATTTGTTTTATCTTATGTTTGTTACTTAAGAGTTCTTTAAGAAACTTTCCATAGTTAGGCATTCCAGATAAAACGTCGACAAGAGGTACGTTGATTCAAACGGCTCAAACATGTCGAGAAATTTTTCGTATTGAGCTTCCATTTTCTATTTTCTAAGGTGTTGAGGATATGGAACTTTTTGGTTTGTAAGGTTTGGGTATCGGGGTTTCTTTTACTGGTTTTAGTGTTTTGGGTTTTAGTTGCGGTGTTGGTTCGTCATCTTCATCATCACTATCGAAGTTGATAGGAGTTTCAGTATCGTTTTCTTGGTCGTTTAGGTTTTTTCGCAGGTCATAGGTTTTACCACTCCGTGTAAATACGTCATTTACATGTTCGTTTTAAGCTTGCGGTGGTTGGTATGGTTTAGATGAATTTCCTCTAGGGTTTGGTTGAGTGTTACTAAGAAGAGATCCAGATGGACGAGCATATTGTTTGTCGGCAAATCTGTCGAATTTAGCTTCTAGGTTCTGGATTGAGGCTTGATGGTTTTTAGTTATTCCTTTGATCTAGGTTTTGAGTTCCATAAACGTTTCCTTGACAAAAGCGTTTGTTGATTATTGAGCTTTCATGAAATCGTTTAGTTGTCTTTGAACGTCATATGGTTTGTCATTAGAGTTGGATCGATAGTTGTCTTGATTGTAATCATTCTGTCTGCTAGAACGTCGATTATCACGATTCGAGTCACGGTAATCATTGTAAAAACGTGTCCTACCGATAGTTTGCATGAATTTTGCTTCTTCTTCACGAGACATAGGTGTGTCATCATCATTATGATCGGAGGCTGGTTGTTTTCGATGAGTTTGAAGTTCTTTGTACTGAGCATCCATTTTCATGGTCATGGCATCCATTCAGGCCATAATTTTATCAGTATCGGAGTTGCTGCTACCTTCATTGGTGAAAGCAACAGTTATTTTGATAGATGGTTTAGATTTTTGGTTTTTAACCCAATCGAGCTTGAGTAATACTTTGTCTTCTAGAAGTTGATAAGTTTGATTCGGAGTTTTATAAAGGAAAATACCACCGGTTACGGCATTGAGAGCTTCTTGGGTAGTTTCGTTAAGGCTGTGATAAAGGTTTGGATGATGTTACCTTTGGATAGATTATGATCATGGTAAATTCTAAGCGTTTCCTTCATATAAAGCCAATCGGCTAATAAAGGCAGTTCGAGGTTTATCTTATGTTTTGATGGTTTCTTCATTGAGTTCGTCCAAACAATTTTTTGCTTCACCGTGAGTGATAGGGGAAACATCATTAAACGGACATATTCATTCTCTATGTCTTTGTATTTAAACATATCACATATCTCGAGGAATCCGTGAATGTGTTTGTGTGGATCAGTTTTAATTCTACCATCAAATTGGTTTCCTTTGACGAGATTCAAATGGTTACCTTTAATGGCAAATTCGTTTGCGGTTTCAAGAATGGTTATTGCCGAACCGAGTGTCAGAGCGACAACACGGTCGACAGCCCACATTGGTTCGCCATCCTTTTGATCGTAGTTTTGAAGAATATCAAGAAAGTGACGGAAACGGTTGATGTCAAGATAAGGTGGAAAGACTATTCTTTCGGGTCGTTCATTTCTTCTTTTTAATGAAACTCTCCTGTTTTGTCGACGTAGTCTTCGATTCAAGGTTCCTTCCGGTTCAGGTAATGGTTCCACAAGTTCAGAATTAGAAGCACGTGTATGCATCCAAGGAATATTTTGGTTTGGTTCAGTTTGCCAGAAAACTATACGGTGATTTTTGAAAAAGAGGGTTGTTTTTAATTTATTTCCATACTTGATTACAGAACAGCTTTAAAATCCCCTGCAATGACACCAAAAACTTTGATGTGTTTCAAAAGTTTTAAATTTATAATGACTAAAAATACTGATTTATTAAATGGAAACACACGGGTAAAAGTATAACCCACATATGTACTATAATATTTTAGATAAAACCAGGTCGTCTATAGGGATTTGAGTAGTGTTCGAATAATCGAGATGAATATAGACTTTAACAATTTCAAAATAAGATTCAATATCGGGAAAGATAACAACCCGGATGGTTTCATATAACTCATAAGCAATAGCGATAATTATGATCTTAGATTTGGTACTTTAACTTATAAAAAGGATTTCTCGTCAGAAAACATTTTAACAAATTAACTTGTTTAACTTAAGAGTTATATTTAGTTAACTTGATCAAATGTGTCACTCAAATTATTCTGTTTCTATTATATTTAAATCTATTTTGTTTTTCAAATACCCATACGATAAGCTGCTTTTCTCCAACCTAATGGTATAAGACCATAGACAAAATCTTTTTTAAAAAACTTTATAAGGTTCAACTGGGTTCTTTTGACCTATACCGATATGAGTATATAATCAAAGTTGATAAGATAAGATACGATAGGTTTTCACTTAGCTTTAGATTTATTTTACATGTTCATAATTATTCGTTCGCTTATCATTATATTAACTTCGCCGAGTTAGTCATGAGAGATTTAGCTCTCATGGATAAGGTGGGTAGTTCATAACAAAATTAAGTAGAGAAACAAGAAACATACTATGATCGGTCTGTAGGAATTGGATCAAAAACTCCACATTACAAGTATTGAATCATACTTTAAACCATTTTCTAAAGAAATAATTTATGTTGTTCTTATTCGTTCTTCGTTCTTGGTTATGTTGCCTAGGGATGGTTTGTGTGGATAGATGAGAGGCTTATGGATTGGATTTGTATGAAGAGTGTATGAAATGAGCCAATAAAATTTGTCATCATTTTTAGGGTGTAAAGCGTCGAATGTTTTGCCGAAGCATAAAGTCTTTTGTGCGGCGTACTTTGGCTAAGTCGGTTCAAAAATTATTAGTGCTGCGAGGAAGTGCGGCGCACAAAGGAAAATGTGTGGCGTACTTAGGGAGTTAATGCAGCCTTCATTAAATGGACTTCAATTCTTTATCTTTGATGGGAAGTACGACGCACAAAGGGACATGTGCGGCGTACTTCTGGATTTTTCAGCTTTGGTCCTTTGTTTTCTTCTAACTTGCTTTTCAATGTACATAAACACATGCACTTTGTTCTTTTTGAGCTCGGGATGTCTTTAAGTGAACCTGTAACTATTTTATGCTAAAGAGTACCAAAAGCTCACGCAAAATGGTTAAATATATATTAATAACGCCTCCGAAAACATGTATAATTAAGGGGTTATCAATTACCAACCTGGTATGTAACATGGCTTCTTATTTTGTCTCTGACATCTAACATGTTCTTTCACCCCTAGCTATCTGATTCAGCATATTCAATCTCCCAAATACTCTTGCCCTTAAGTTTGACTGAATTGACCCATTTCACCCATAAAGAATCTTTTTTCTCAATGATCTTCCACAATTAGGTAACCAAAAGAACTTCATTCCATTTTTTAAGAGGTTTAATGCCCAAGCCACCCTGCTCTTTAGGCCTTCACACTAGGTTCCAAGCAACTCTAGCTTTGCCTTGTGCAGAATTTCCAGCATTCCATAAGAATCTCTTAAACATCTTTTCCGAGTCCTTAACCATAGTAATAGGGAGCATATATACTGAAGGCCAGTATTGTTGCATTGTTGACAGGACATATGCAATCAATTATATCCTTCCTGCATATGACAAATGCCTATTTTTCCAAGAGTTAATCTTGCTTTCCACACTATCAATAAGGCTTAAGCAATCTTTCACCCCTAATCTTTTATCCAGAAGAGGGACCCCTAAATACTTCATAGGGAGCTTCCCACATTTGAAATGCAAGACTTGTAGCATTTCTTTTCTTTCCTCATCTTTAACATTGCCAAAAATATAGTGCTCTTACTGAGATTAGGGTATAATCGAGAGACACTACTGAATTCATCTAAGGACTTTTTTACCACTTTCAATGATTCTACATCACCATTACATAGAACCAATAGGTCATTTGCAAAACACATATGAGTTAGTTTAAGATCTTTGCAACCATAATGGTACTTGAATTTCACTGCCTCATCTACATTCTTGATCATTATCATATTTAGAACTTCCATCACCAAAGTAAAGAGGTATGGAGAGATGAGATACCCTTGCCTCAATCCTCTTCCCCCTTTAATATACCCAGTAATCTCACACTCACACAAATGGAGAATGAAGTAGTAAAAATACAAGTCATAATCCACTTGATCATGCTATCATGGAAACCAACAGTAGCAAAAACTTCATTTAAGAACTCCCAACTGATTGTGTCATAAGCTTTTTGTAAATCAATCTTCATTGCACATCTTCTTGGACCACTCTTCCTATTATAACCCTTTAATAATTCTTGAGTAATAAGAACATTATTTTGTATGTGTCTACCAAGAATGAAGGCACTTTGGTTCATGCTTACAATTTTACTCAGCCCAAATTTGATTCTGTTATTGAGGATTTTACTTATAATTTTGTATAGGACATTGCAACATGCTATTGGCCTAAAATCATATACTTTTACAGGGGTATTAATTTTTGGAACCAAAGCAATTAAGGTTGCATTAATTTCCCCAAGTAGCTTCCCAGTACTAAAAAAATCTTATATAGCCTTGCAGACATCATTGCTAACAATTTTACAAGATTTCTTGAAAAAACATGAAGAATGTCCATCTGGCCTAGTAGCTTTATTGGAATCAATATCAAATAGAGCTTCCTCAATTTCCTCATCTGTAACCTCTCTAATCATCTTAGTAGCAACAAAAAACAAACTTAACTAGAGGGAATATCAAGTATGATCAAAATCGAAATCCTAGCCTTGTAACCTTCAAAAAACGCAGAAATATATCCAATGAGATGATGGGTCAATAGTTTATAACCAGGAGAAATTAGGGATTTACTATTTTTTACAAAACCCCCTCAAGTTACTAGTTTAAATGTTTAACTACCAAATTAGTTAACCATTTAAATAAAAGATTAAACCTTTTAATTACGTGAAAATCTCTACCAAGTTATTTATAAACTTCAGTCCGTCTTATAAAGCTTGTATTATGAATTATATAATAAATCTACAAAAGTATGGGCCATTATAATCTAAGAGTCATGTGACTACCTAATCCACTTACATTTCTTTATATTGCTTTGAGTCTAATAAAAGTTTTCCGCACCGCTAAACTCTTAATGTCAAGACATGCTACAAGGTAGGGCGGTACTCTTGTATAATGTGAAGTCCTCGTTATGAAATGTGTTTGTGAGTATTTGTTTCTAATAAACATATCTAAAAATGCGCTATATGATGGCGAATATGACATGCAATATGAAGTTAAATACCTGGATAGGGTAGGTTATTATACCTATATAAAATCATTAGAACTCTTTTAGAATTTAATATTAAAAACCCAGGTGCGATTCATGCGTTCGACCCGACTTGGTCCAATGTGTGTGTTATAGTGTCTACCTAGGTTGACCCGTCCCATCCGACTCGGTTCGACCCGGTCCATTGACCCACCCTGAACCATCCCTATCCCCCTTATTAGTGTGGTAGATCCGGTTTTATATCCATCTCTATCCCCTTTATTAGCCTGACCCACCTGGACCGTCACCCGCTATCCACCATAACCTTCTCGATCCACCCTCCTACTCAGCTCTTATCTCTTCCCATTTCTCTTCTCCTTCCTCCTTCCTTCTACGTATCCTTCCATCAAACAAAACCCAAACAATACACATCACTCAACTCCATTCTTTTCTCTCTCATTCTCATCCATCTCCCTCTTACTGTAAGTAACTAAATCCACATGCAACCCGACGTGATCAGACAGGGTAAACAAAATCCACAATCAAGCGGTGATCCTCATGAACAACAAAGAGATCTTTGGATTTTTGGTAAAGGCTAATTTAGTTAAGTTTTCTTACTCTAATTTTTAACGGTAGTTTATTTTTAATAGTTTATAAAGAAAAATATATATTGAAAATGTTTTTGTTCGTGGATCATTTGAAGAGGGTTGTGCTGATTTG
>BQNB010149417.1:5357-16171 GCA_026074375.1 Tanacetum coccineum | reverse complement strand
AGATAGTCTTACTTGATTAAAACATGAATTGAAGGAAGTACAATAGGGTTTTGAGGCCCTAAAATCGTCCCTAACAACTACTAAATGAACTAGGGTTTATCCCTTTCTTTTACTCTAAAGTTACACACTTAAAACCCTAAAAACGGATTTATATATATATAGGAAAATAGCTGTGACGGCGTCGTGTTTTAATCGTGACGCCGTCATAAATAGAATATTCTAGATAATAGGCTGGGTCGTGCATTCTGACTATGTCTTGAGATCTTGTGACGCCGTCTTGGTATGAGTTATGACGGCGTCACGTATAATCTGTGACGCCGTCTCCAGCTGCTGAGTAGAAATTCTTAAGAGATGTTGGTGTAAGTCCGTAGTCTTGTTCGTTTCTTCTCCAAATAAGCCCAAGTCACGTGTATTTCCTCCAAATGCTAAATACTTGAAAAGTAATGATTAAGTACCTACTTTGGGCATAAATGCACAATTTAGAGGGTTAAACGACCCCGAAAAAGTGTATAAAATGACACCTCATCAATATACTTGAATCTAACAAAAACATTAGAAGTAAAAATTTTAAAATGCCAATTAACCTGTAAACAATTCAACCCCCCATCTAGTTTCCATACAATCATCCTTGAAGAATTGCCCGCAGAGTTCTGTTAGTTCTTTTAGGCATTTGGGTGAAAAGTATAATCCCCATCCTCTATATGAAGATCCTGTCTTCTCTTCCCCTTCATCACTTTCCTCATTCATATTTGTATTGAAATCTTCCCGAGCGATGCTAGTAATTATCATCCACTTCTCGGTAAGGATACATGTCCTTTTGCATAAACCTTGTAAGACTTGTGTAATCCATTTTTACTGCCAGAAACCAACTCCTTTGCTTGGAATGAGTAACCACGTTAGTTCACCCACCCCGGGACTAACCCCTCCTAATGCTTCTCCTTTAGCCATTGAACACTCTTTCCTTCAACACTGTCTCTTCTGCGGTTAAGAGGTCACTTTCTATAAGCGATTGTTTTCGGACACAAAGGGCATGTCGCCTTCAACTGATGTTTTCCATAACATATCCGAGTACGCTGTGGTAACTGTTTGTTGTTTCCATGCAAATACATTCACGTTTTTTCAGATGATTCCTTCTAGCTCCTTCTTACATCTGGACGATTTAATCACGATTGGTACCGTTGATCATTACCGACTACCACCTTTTCTCTCACCACGGCATGTTCTTTAGTTTCTCTGTCGACCATGGACCTATTTTGAGCCTTTGTTTGACCATGTTTCTGTTCTGTAGTATGGCTTGCTCCCTAATCCGAGACATTTGTTCTATGTGCTGACGCCATTGCTTTTTTTTCCATGAGCTATGCATTTCTTCTATCTGTCTGCATTCACATAGGGATTCTTTACTGGTTTGCATTATGACCACTCCCTTTGGCATTGGAAACATGATCATTGAATGAATGGTGGAACCTACAGTCCTGAGGCTTCTCATGCCCATCCTTCCCATTATCACGTTGTAAGGTGAGCGACACTTTACTATTGCGAACTTCAGCAGCACAATTTTGCTTCTCCCTGGCTCTCTTATAGTTACCCTAAGGTCTATCAAACCCAAGGGATGGTATCCTTCGCCTGAGAATCCTACCAGAGGTGTGTTGCACTTTCTTATTCTTGACCGGATGTTGGCATCAAAGTTCTTAAATCAGTGCTCATACATGATTTCCGATGAACTCCCTCCATATACATAGATCCTTCGGACGTGGTAGCCTTCAATGTCCCCTTCCAATATGATTGGTCTGTCCGTCAAGCTGCTCCAATGAACTCCGAGAAAGGAATTTCTATCATCAACCCTGACCACCCTGCTCCATATGGTCTCTTACGGCCTCCTCTAGTAATTATCATGTTTATGATCTTCACGTTTCCTTTCATTTGAACCCCGTTTTGTTGATTTCCTCAATAGATGTCTTTTTACCCAGTGAGGCTAGCTCGCCTGATTGCTACGGCGTCTTCTATCTGTCTCTTCAAATGATAACAGTCATTGGTATTGCGGCCTCTGTCTCTATGGTAGTCCCAAAACTTGCTCATGGTTTGCTTCTCCAGACTTCCAACCAAAGTTGGTGGTGGCGGGAAGCTTACACTTTCCATAGCCAAAGTCTCTTTTGATCTTTTAGTGAGAGGGGTAAATGTATCTCTTCTTGATTAAGGGGCGCACATCCCCATGTTCCTTCAAAATTCTCTTGGTCCGTTCCTCCCTCTGATCCGATCCTTTCCACCGGACCAACTTGTGTGAACACTTCCTTTGTCCCATTGTGAAGGCTTGGCGAACTCAGCTGAACCTGCCACTACTTCCCCCTTATGAACGCTCAGACCCTTTCAAACATCTCATCGACTGTCTTTGGTATCTTATCATTGAGTTTTTTAGCCAGCTTTAGATTCCCGTGGCCATGCATGAAGGCCGAGATACGCAGCACCGGAGGTACACCTCTGATGTGCGAGCTTTTAGACTTGAAATGGTCCATGAATCCTTGCAAGCCTTTATTTAACCTCATTTTGATGCCATGGACTTCCGTTGGATCCTTGGCATACCTTTTTTTTTGCGAAAATTCCTCCAATAACTTTTGGCTTAATTCCTCATAACTGTCCATACTTTTTGGGTCCAAATCGTCAAAACCAGTTCTAGATGCCCTTCCCCCAACCTTTTTGGTGGAACATCTTATCACCCTCAATATTGCAATCCGAACCATTCCTCCCTATTTCAGCTCCAGCCGATAAGATGCCCAAATGGTCCTCCAAATCTTTGTTGCCTTCATACCTTTTGATGTTCCTTGGAAGCTTGGCCCTCTGGTGGTACTTGAAATGGGTGATTCTGTGAGTATGAAAGGCGTGGGTTTAGGTCCTTCCTTTTTAGGGTGTTCTCAGCCTTCATAACTGTTCCTTTGAGTCTCCCACACATTTAGAATCCAAACTTTTTCTTGGTATTCCGGCCTCCATTCCCTCCGACGGACTTTTGGCCTTGCCCTGGTTTTTTCTTTGGACTTACTTTTGTTTTGCATCTCTCGGACCTTTCTTGGTAGGACGACGCTTTCCTCCTGGTAAGGCTTCTTTGACTCTTCTGGAGGACGAAAGTTTGCCATGTGCCCTAGTTCCCCCGTAGCTGGAGGACTCATGGAAGGGACCCGTTCGGACAAACCCTATGTTCCCAACGGACTGATCATCCTTAATTCGGACGTCGCGTATGCCAATCTCTCTGGTGTTGCTTTTGCTTTGGCTTGTTGGTCGTGCTCCTTGATCATTGTTCTAAGCACGTCAATATTTTCCTTGATGAAAGCCAGAGAATGAGTCATTTGGGCGAGGGGGTTGGTTCGAAAGGTCTTTCTTGTGACCCCGTTCCCACGCCTTCTAGCTCTACCCTTTAGGCTCCTTCTTCTTGCAGCTACGAGTCAGCCATGACTTTGCTTTCTTTTCAAGCTCAAGTAGATTAGGATGTCAGTCCCACAGATGGCACCAATGTTGAGGTAAATTTACGTGGCCTACTTTGGCTTTGTAAAAGGACCTTAGTATTCATGAGTGTGCTGTTCAACTCGGCTCCTTCAGAGGTTCCTCCTTTGCATCCTAGCTAAAAATAAGAAAGAACACCGTTAAGTCGCCTTGAGATTTTAGTTCGGGACCAACTTCGACGCAAGAGTAAGCATGGTGATGTGTGATAATTGCGGAGAGAATATAAAGATATAAGATGTGGTCCGGAGTAGGTGTTACGTGGACCATCCCAAGAGAGTGAATTCCTCTCTTTATACTGGTAGAGCCTCACCAGACGACAAGTGTTGTTTTGTCGTCTAAGGTAAGCGAGATAATCGCCGAGCCAGTTTTCCTCTTTACCTGGTGGTACAGTTGTTGATTACGTGTCATCCTAAGGACAGTGGTCCTAACCAAGTATTGTCCCTTGGCCGGCCTCTCCTTAGGTTTCGCTGGTCTGGCACGGAACTAAAGACTCCAGGCCTGATATGTCCTTCGACATACCAGCTTCTCCTGAGTACGTGTCTGGCTTAGCCCGTGCTAGTCTAGCGGAGGTATTCTAGCTGTATTTCTCTTTCGGAGGTTCCGAGGTGGACTATACCTCATATGTTTGCTTGCTTCTAAGCCATCTGCTATTCCTCTTGAGCAAAATATTTCTATATCTAATAAACCTACTAACACTGATCCTGTGATTAATAATATAATTGAGTATCAAAAGTTAATTGATAAACTCATTTATCTTCTTCACACTAGGCGTGATATTGCATATTATGTTCACTGCTTTAGTCAGTTCATGCATAAACCTTTGAAATCTCATCTTAAGATTGCTCTTAAAGTACTTAGGTACTTAAAGGGATCTCTAGGTAAAGGAATTCATATTACCAAATGCACAAACACTTCTCTTGAAGTGTTTGTTGATGCAGATTGGGTTAAGTTTGTTGTAACTAGAAAATTTATCATTGGATTCTGTATATTTTTATATGGTTCATTAGCTTCTTGGAAAAGCAAAAAACAAAATATAACACCCCTAAAAATGGACTGCAACGGAAATATGTCCGGAAGCGTTACTTCACAATACAACAGCACAAGATACAAGAGAAGGACCTCTAAATGTGTCGTTTGGAAAGTAATCTCGTTAAATTAATTGAAATTGAACTTGATATAACATTTGTTCCATAATTACATCATAATGAAAATCTTAAAAGTAGCACAATGAGATTTGTTTGTAGAAATCCATGTATGAAATCTTGAAATTTTAGACTCCAATGCAAATTAAGTAAGCCAAGCATCTAATTCACCTAAGAAAAACATGCTTAAAAGTGTCAACATAAAGTTGGTGAGTTCATAGGTTTTTATAAGTATAAATGTTGAAATCAAAGATTTGCAAAGCGTGTATGACCATTTAAATCCTTATAATAATCACAAAAATGTATGTATAGATGTTGGATCAAAGATTTGAAAGTGGATGACATGTGACACGTACAATAGTCACAAAAATGTAATTTCGACTGCACTAATAGAAATAATGGACATGTGCTCATACCGGATGCCCTACCTAGCACTCCCGAGCATTAAAATAATGTGCTCATACCGAATGCCCTATCAGGCACACCCGAGCATTGAAATAATTTACTCATACCGGATGCCCTATATGGCACACCCGAGCATTAAAATAATGTGCTCATACTAAATCCCCTATCTGGCATACCCGAGCATTAAAATAATGTTCTCATACCGGATGCCCTATCTAGCACACCTGAGCATTGAAATAATGTGCTCATACCAGATGCCCTATCTGGTACACCCGAGCATTGAAATAATGTGCTCATATTGGATGCCCTATCTGGCCCACCCAAGCATTGAAATAATAGGCATATAAACGGGTTTGAAAATGCGTAGGTAAACGAGTGTGTAACCAAGTTACGAAATCAAGTATGCAATTACGTATGTAATAATATTGTAATGATTATGTAAACAAGTTGTAACGAGCATGTATTTTCCCCCGAGATTTGTAAAGTAAATCTAAAACAAGTGAAAGAGAGGCTATAAACTCACCTCGAAGTTGCAGAACACATGGCAGAAATGCACATATTAAGCACAGCACAAACGGATACCGGAATGGCTCTACCAAGAAGTTGCGGATTATCATAACAGCTATAATCCACTAGCTTAGGATAATGAATTTGTGTTTTTTGATGGATTATGACATCAACACGACTCGTTGATAAAGATTTAGATTTCAAGTTGTAATAGTTTGGTGGTTGGTAAAATAAAATAAATCAAAAAGTAATGTTATCGTTGTGTGGTGTTTATTTTTATGATTCAAGTTTTAAATTTATATTTTGCCGACTTAACCAAAAACGACACCTTAACGGGCAGTGTACCCGGTCGATGGTAGATTCGTAGTAAGTAGGGTGTCGAACACTTGAAGCGAGGTTAAATCTATCAATTTATTTATATTTTGGTTTATCTAATCTAAGTTAATTCTAATCTAAGTCAAACCTATGTTAAACCTATGTTAGTTCTAATCCTAATTCTAACAGGTAAAAGGGGGGTTTCAGCCTGAGAGACTGGCACGGGTTTGGTAGGTGACTATAATCAATTCAAGACACTTTAACCCACGCAAGCTAATTAACAGAAGATAAAAGAGCGGTCGAGCCTTATGATAGAAAACTGTATTAACCATTATTAATCCGATTAGAACGTTGGTTTGTTTTTTAAGTGCAATGATTTCTTCTCTCGAGGTGGCATATCATTCTTAAGACTTAGGCGGGACTTCTTCCTAAGACCTCGACACATTAATTCTAACATAATTAAAGCATCCGCATAAAGCATCCTTATTTGCTTATCTTAGGGATTAAAGCAATGGTGATCTTGTTAAACCCTAGCTCATAGAGACTTTACCCACTTATCGCTTAATGGCGATTTATACACTAGTAGTCAACTTGTCCAACTATCCAATGGAATCAGTACGTTATTTGTTGAATTATCTAGGTTTACCTTCTAGTTAACACGTTCAATAAACCATTGGCAATATCCAATTAACTAGTTAAGCCCGAAGCGTATCGTAGACACAGATTTAGAAGGACAATATTTGTGATCCTATATAAATCGCTATATGGAGAGCTATCCCAAACTCTATATTACTTGGTCCGTATCACTAGATCTAGTTGAATGATAGGTCACATACAAAAGCACGTAAACAAGTATAAATTGATAAACATAAACAAGCATTAAACGATAAATCAAGAAATCAAGATAAACAATACCAAACATTCAGATCTTCATAATAATGGCTAATACCCAAAGGTATTAGCCTTCAAGCACCATAATAAATACAAGAGAAATTATTTAGCCAAGGTAAGCTAACCGAGTTAACGAATAATACCAAAAAACTGAACGATTACTAAAGTATATGGAATTACACGTTGTCTTCTATGGATTGGAATGCGTTGCAAGACCTCTTCTGCTTTTTTTCTCCTCTAAAAATTGACTTTTGTGGTTTAGGTATCGAGAATATGATTTAGCACACTTAAAACTCCTTTTTGAGTTTTGTATTTATAGGGTCTGGAAGTCGGTTTAATACGGCGTATCCAAGGGATTAGATACGGCGTATTGGGGGGTTTCTTGGAGTAGGGACAACGTTTGATATCTTCCAGAATATTCACATACTATATCTTCAATACAGCGTATTGACTTCTTCTGGGTACGACATATTGATCTTCATTCCTTTGTGGTCATTGGTTTGTGGTCTTTGGTGAGTGCAGGCACGGATACGCCGTATCTTCCTTGATGGATACGGCGTATTGGTCTTCGGAATAGTAATCTTCAAAATATCTTCATTTAAGCTCCAGAATGCGTGCCTTTTGGTAACTTTCACCAATTACTCCATAATTGCTGCAATTCTCAAATATAAACGATTAAGTAACAAGTCTTTGCAATAACTTTACAAAATGGGTTAATAACATGGGATAAATGATGCTATAAAATAGACGTTATTTGATGTCATCAAATATCCCCCCACTTGAATCCTACTTGTCCTCAAGTAGCCTTTAGAAGTTTATAAAAATGTATCCCTAAGGATATTTTTCGTTAAAGCACTTATTTGATCTATTACAAGTACACAACCAAACACCTCACGAAATAGGAAGATGAAAACACTCAAATAACTCAACTAATCTATGTGGTAACATGTAACTAATTCGCTCAATTGCTCAGTCGTAACTAGTATTCTATCATAAGCTTGGCAATGATACACATCTCCACCACTAAAGCTAAGGAGTAACAAGTTTATAAAGGGAAATATGGGTTTTTTTGTATGGAAAGGCTTACGGTTGATCATTCTACAATCCTTCACCAGAAGTACCACTCCAACAAGGCAGCTGAAGCACACATACATGGCTGTAACGACGGAATAGACATGTGTGTTCGATCACATCCTCATTCGAATTTAACCAACGGTTAGGATGAAGAATGATATGGGGTAGGAACCTTCTAGCTTTCACCAAAAGTCGTAAACCAACGAGGCAGCTAAGACATGCATACATGGCCGTAATGACGGAATAGATATGCACGCTCGAACAAGTCCTCATTCGCATAAAACCAGCAGCTAATCATCAGGTAAGAGGGAAGTAAATTGTTTTTAAATAAAAATCAAGAAACAAATAGACTAAGACTTAAGATACAAGTTGGTAGATACTTTTTTCCCGACCATTACCATGATTAAGACACAACTATTTACAATGTCTTGATCATCGATCAAAAACAACAACCTAAGTTGGCGTTCCCGTAACGGTCAACTTTCCAATCATCCCAAAATTTTACATACTCTACAAGGCAAGTGGCGATATCTTCCACTTTATACAATACTTTACATTGTTGATTTTTTAGACGTATCAATGAATAATCGATCCTTTGTGTAATTCCTTCAGTAATGCTCTTTGTGAAACGATTATCTTCAAACTTTCTTTCTCTTTCTCTTTTTTTTTTGCTAACTAAACTTCAAATCTTGGTGTAGTTTCACCATCTTCACAATCATAATAATTCTGGATAATTTCTTTGATAGTTCCTCGTTCTTCGAATTCACCATTAATTGTGATTGTAGTAAAATCACATAAGTTTTGACTACTAATATACATTCCCTTTTGCAATGTGCAAAATTCCAACCGCACCAAAGATAAAAAAAAAAGACACAAGACTCGGGAAATGCAAACTTTACACTTTAAGCAACTAGCAACTATAAATTAAACTTAATCTAACAGGGTAGGTTAAGGTGTAAGGGTGTAACGAAATAAATAGTTGGTGTAATTCCTAAAGGATTGGCTCTACGGGTTGTTCTAGTGGATCTAGTTGGATCATCACTCTAAAGATGAGAGTTGAAGGGTTTAACGGTGAGGTTAACTAATCCGTTGTAGTTATTAATAAACAACATGTTATAAGGCGAATTGGTTGTAATCCTAAGATTTACCAATTTAAACAGTTACTCTAATTAAATCCTTAATTATTCCATTATTATGGTCTCAATAGATATAACCAAGCCAAGTTACAAAAGTCTACAACAATCACCCGAGACACTCATATTTTGTGGATTTATGGTAACATTTAGAAACGGAAAGGTTAAATCCTCACAATATCTAAAAGGGATTATAGTGTGCTGTTGTAACAAGTAAATATTCACAAAAGTATAGCTTTAATTTTTTTTTAAATTTGAAGCAAATTTAAGCATTTTAAATGTGAAAATTTGGGCAAGTGATCATTCTAATTCCACCCCCCACTTGAATTATACAACGTCCTCGTTGTATATATAAAAATTAAATACGGGAATTTAAAAATAATTAGAATGAGAAACTCCCCTGATTTTTGCTCGGTATGTTCTCCATGTTGCGTTTATGAGCAAGATTTGTGTTGAACAAACTGTCTTGAGGTTCCAAGACTCCAACACTTCAAGATTTCTAGATTCATAAATTCTCCACCAATATTCGTCAATATTTCCTTCACGAGGTATTGCGTAAAATATAGGAATAACAGGTTATAGGAAGAACATGTGTATTCCTATCTTGGTACCTACGGTTAATTTAAACTAAACTAAACAAAATACGGGTCAGTTTTAGTGGATACGGCGTACCAGGTTATTGAATACGCCGTATTCCAGATCTGACAATAATGTTTTTAAAGTTCAATAAAAAGTAAACATTGATAATGTCCAAACAAACAATACGCCATATGGTATGGAGCGGATACGCCGTATTGATGTCTGTGAAGACAGACTCGATAAAATTAATTAACATTCCGAGTTGTCTCCCGGGAAGCAATTTTGTTTACAGTGAAGTATTTAAGTTAGACTTTTCTTTAGCTTCATCTTTATTCCATCTCATGCACGCTAATGTCCCCGCGTGTGAGCCATTCTTCTGTCTTCGCATTTTGAATGTAATCGGGTCCTAGATTCAAAGCTCCTTTGTAGAACCCCTTAAGCTTTTGGTATGCATGCGAGATTTCATTCTTCTCATCTTTTCGCTCACCTTTAATAATGGTGGGATTCTGTTGCATTGCTCATTAGTGTGGCGTTTTAATCTCGGATGTGATCGCACTATTTGGTAAGTTACTTCATCATCACTTTTGTAAAGGGTAATTATCCCTTCGAACCATTTTGCTTTAATTCCAACTTCTCTTAAGAATAGTTCACCAACAATAACATCGCCCATTCCTTCATCACGATAAGCATCCATATCTTCCAAAACTGCAAAGTCAGTTATAATAGAAAAGGTTCCAACAAAAATAGTCACATTCATTAAGGCTCCTACAACATTATTCCCTTTGTACACCATCTTATCTTTCATTATTGAATTATGAAACTTTGTAGACATCATATTCACATACAATAATGGGAAAACTTAGCGTGAGTAAATTTAAATCCTATCATGCATGAAACTTTAAATTGTGAACACACTTTATATGGATTTTCTTATCATCGTCACAATAACTAGGGTAATCATCAATTCCAGTATCAAGATCTTCATCCTTAGTTCTAAATTCCTCAATTACCTCACCTTCCTTAATGGTGGGCATCAAATCATATCCTTGATTTCTCCTAAGCTCAAATGGTTCATTTAGATAATTTAATTCAATGTGATCTTCCAAGAAATGGTCTAATAATCTATTTAACACCAAAGTCTCTCCCATAAGCCTAGCTTCTAAATTAAGTTCCACTCTTTCTCTTAAGCTTAGCATGTAGACCCTCTTAATTAAACTACTAGCAGATTTAACACTTGTGAAAACAATCTTTTCTTCCCTAACCCTTAAAGTAATCTTCT